>OLKM01001837.1:82435-94935 GCA_900291075.1 Melanogrammus aeglefinus | reverse complement strand
AGGGGCCCCAGTGACCTTGCCTTGTGTGAGACGAGAGCACATCCCTGCCCATCACCATTGGAAGGGGTTCTGAACGACATTGAGTCCAGCAAAGGGGACTGCTCCCACTCACAGTACTGTGTCCCCATCAGCACACTGTCCCCATGTCACGCTGTTTATTGGAATCAATCAATGTACAAATGAGGATGGCGTTGTTTTATTGGGGAAAGTGGTGGGTTGATGCTAGCATTTGCCATTGAGGGTGGATGCTTGGTGCCTTTTTCTTTCCGTTTGGACGGAGCCGTGCCGACGCGGTATGTCCGGTGGCTGTGCGGCGCGTTCCATTGATTATTATAGCGGCATTTCCCAAATTGACAGGTGGACCGAATGCAGATAAGTATGATGTGAATGTGTATCTAATAGATAGATAGATAGATAGATAGATAGATAGATAGATACTTTAATAATCCTTTACAGGAAATGACAGTGTCACAACAGCGTATGGACAGACATAACAAACACACATTCCCTCATATAGCTAAAATACTTAAATACTTAAACAATAAATACAATAATAAATACTACAAAGTGCAAAGTTATTTTTGTGCGTAAATATCAGTGCAGAACCAGGCATTCTTACATCACCGGGTTTGTGTCGGATGTGGGATCTAACGGCTATTTGGGGATATTTCTTTGACTAATCATGTGTGATTGATTAAGATTGGCCTGTTCTTTAAGTAATGCAGCAGAGCTTATACTCTGGCTGTTTTAAAACAACTTGGTTTGTTTAGACTGGTTTGGTGGGGTTGGACAGGGTTTGCTCTATAGGTCAAATTGAACAAGCCATAATAATAAGTTGTCAGTAATGCTCGTGTTGTGTTTGTTGTTATCCTTTGGTGCCTCTCTGTAGGTTTGTGACGTATATACCATGGCCTGGTTTTCTTTTATAGATTGAGCTAATGGAACCCTTCATCAAGACCTTATAAAGACTGTGTGCTCCAGTGTTGGCTACCGGTCTGACATTTGATCCAGGGGAATGTAAACATCTATCTGCACGAGATAATTCGTACAAAGCTTCACCTGATTCCAAACATTTAAAATGCTTGACTGTCTTCTATTAGCGAGGAAATCTGACACATTCTATTGGATGAAAAGATTACAGCGAATGCATCTCGCATTTCCTGTGTGAATCTGGTGTACAACACGCCGAAGGAAACTGTTTGACTTGATGGTCATTTTGACCTAGCTTCTCAAAGCACTTCGGTAGGACTTCCCTGTCCGATGCCTTGATCACACAACATGACACAAGTATGCGCACAGTGACAGCTTTTGAAAGGGGTTCTGTTTGGGATCTGAGAGAATCACCTGGCCTACACTACAGTGAACCCAGAGGTTATCTCAGCCCTTTTTTTTCCTCTCACATAACCTAGTAAAATTGAAAGAAATTGAAAAGGGATTTTTCCTTTGAAGTCTCCTTTAGGAATATTATTTTCATTGATACTTTGAGTGACGAATAGCATTTCAACCATGTGTTTTCGTTCTCAAACACTTGCCGTATCTGTCGTGCATCTATCATACATCTTTCGCCAGAGCTAAAGCACATGTCCTGTTTTGCTTGTCTATAGCCACCCTGCTCTACAGTACACTGCTGTCCCCTCGTGACCATAGAAAAGCTATCAATTCACAAAGAAAACCACTGGACCTTTGACGAAAGCCTTTAAATATTTAAAGACATTTCTCTGCGGTATCCATGCCAGGATTATTTTAGGCCTGATGCAGTGGGAAGCTAACAGCATGGCGCATATGTAGTAAAGGCAGGAAAGAGAAGACTCGCAACATCATGTGAGTGCTCTCTTTCCCGGTTGATGATTTTATCAGTATTTCTCAGAAACGAGTTAACCTAAATTCTTTCTTATTCATCCCAAATTGCACGGCCTATTTAAACAGAGACTACATATAAATCAGCCCCAAATTTGTACTTTTAAAAGGCTGATACTATCCAGTTAGTAGTTAACTTCATTTCGACATTTAACCAGGTGCATGTACACAAATAACAACTTATACAGAAAATGCTAGTTCTTCCTATTTTCTGAAAATGCTAAACGTCATTACCTAAGTACGAGTTTCTTTCAAATTGTTTGGCTGGGTAGCTTAAGAGAAATCAAGGTGCCTTTAATAGCAGAACAGAAATTGTCAGTCATCCATAATATATTACAAAAATATAACACCCAAAACGCCGCATAATAAACCCGCCGCTACCCTCACCTTTACCAAGGGTGAACTAATAAGCATGGGGCTGCGCCTCACCTTAAGTCGTTCCCTCTACAAGGATGGCCATGGGAGACCTGCATCCAATCAATGTGTTTTGAAGGGAAAATCGCTAGCTCCAATTGGATATCCATGAGAGCTTCTCCCAGTGTGGGTGTAGCAAACAGCATTAGCTAAACGGAGATTAAGACAACATTGGAGGGAGCCATTAAAGCACTCCTAAGACCAGTGGGTGATTTTGGATTTAGCCCTGGTAGTGGGATAAAGGCCTTTATTTATGCCTAATTGATGACCCTAATCCGCGTGTTGTTTTAAAAGCCTTCTTCAGTGATGTGTAAAGGGAAAGCCTATGGGTTTCCACAAAAAAAAAAAGGAAAGTAAATGCCCCAGTAGCTAGGCCACAACGGGTTCACGGAAGAACATGGACGATATTTTGTGATCTAAATAATAAACAAGAAAAGAAAGGGGAAATGTTTCGCTATTTCAAAATAATGAATCATTGTCCAACTTGAGCAGGCGAACAGTTGGTGCATTTTAAAAGTAAAACTTTTTTTTAAATGAATTCTTACTCCTTGCCAAACAGTGAAATGGTTATAGATGTAGATGTTATGTAAAACGTATTAGAGACACAAATGGTTGGAAACTTAGTCCTCTAAATCTTTTGCTGGAGGTTTCCCTCTCTTCTGCAGTTGGAGGGTGCTTTCCCTTGAACGCTTAAGGACCTGAAGCCTTCATTTATAATAAATTAATATAGAAAGAAAATGATCAACATCAGGATTCAAACATTTAGCTTAATCTCTAACTTGTGCGCAATTAACCCCATACAGATTCGTATCACTCGCTCATTTAGCTTCAAAACGTACAATCAAGCAAAGTGTCTGGATTAACACCTTGCACGGCTAACGTTTCCTCCAACCCATCCCATACACACACAAACCACGTTCTTCCAGTTCCTTATGTTCATCTGAATACACAACCAGTTGTTGTTGTTCTCCATTTTCGCTGTTGTAAGACGTCGCCCTAAACAAATTCCATCAATAATTAAGATAAATTATTTTCCAGAGTAATGTGCTGCTGCCATCTGCGTAATCAACGGCAAGGTCTTCATATAAATGCATAATTTAATGCGTGAATTTTTGTGCATTTCCCGTAGAAAATATGTCGTTACGGTGGAAAATGGAAAGGGAAAGATGGAGCAAAAGTCCTGATTAGTATGGAAATGAAAGGGCGTGGTTTTGGCGGTGATCACCAGAGCAACGATGAATACTCTGTATTGAGTTGGGCACATCATATTCGGTCTTAAAAGTGTGCATCTGTTTTGCAGACACTATAGAAAGTTTGCCAAAGATTGATTGGTCCAAAATGTGCTTATAGTGCAGGAGTTTGTGGTGAATAATAGGTGTGTCTAAAAAGTAATTAGTGTTGGGTGCTCAGCACTTTTTATTTCATCATCAGGAGGTTAGGGGCCTTCTTTCGATTCCACCCTGCTGTTTGAGGAGCTGAATAAGTTATCAACGTTCCATTACGAGAAGATTACACCTAGTACCCCTTCAGTTAGCCCCGCTAACTGAAGGGGTACTAAGATTAATCTTCTCCTGCAACTCCACAGTTTAGGGGATCTTGGACTTTTCACAAAGTAGAAGTATAACATTTGATGTCGTGAATAATTCATTACTTTCTGCTTGATCTCCAATTAGTGTGTGACCCAGATTCTCATGGCTTGCTCTTTACTTTTACACGGAGACTTACATGGAAATCTGGGGTCAGATGCCGTCTTTCAAAGGTGCACCCTAACATTTTCTCCTCCTTCTACAGAAATACAAACCTATTTACCCACACGAAAACGCACACACACGCAGTGTTGCAGTCGGTAACAACTACAAGTCATGCATGCATCCCAGGGGCTGTCACTCCAAATCCCATTCACAGCTCCGCTGCAGCGCTAGCTCCTACGACCTTCCAGAGGACGGGAGAGTGTTGATTAGTTCATGCTCCCTGACTCTCATCATGTATGAATCTATGTATGTATTCACTCGTGTCAATGTTTCTGTGGAGGGTTATGCAATATGTTGACGCATTTGTTGACGTGTGTGTGTGTGCGTGTATATCTTTGACTGTGTGTGTGTGTGTGTGTGTGTGTGTGTGTGTGTGTGTGTGTGTGTGTGTGTGTGTGTGTGTGTGTGTGTGTGTGTGTGTGTGTGTGTGTGTGTGTGTGTATGAACTCAAGATCTCAGTTCAAACTGCACAGCCATCGACCATTACTCCATCGTAAACAGCACTGCTTTCTTTAAAACATACCCTAACAACAGTTCCCTTCCCGCCTCCCCGCGGCTCTCCCCAGCTGTCCTTCGCGGCGACCACCCCGGTCCTGGCTGACAAGAAGAAGTACCCCAACTTCTTCCGCACCGTGCCGTCGGACAACGCGGTGAACCCCGCCGTGGTCAAGTTCCTCCGCTTCTACAACTGGAGCCGCGTGGGCACACTGACCCAGGACGTCCAGCGCTTCTCCGAGGTCAGTGGCGACTCACACACACGCACACACACACACACACACACACACACACACACACACACACACACACACACACACACACACACACACACACACACACACACACACACACACACACACACACACACACACACACACACACACACACCGGGCGTGGGTCTGTTGTCTGTTAGCGGAGGGGGCTAGTCGGCAGAGGTGTTAGCTAGGGTGTCGCGCTAGGGAGCAGCGTTTTGACAGGTGACCGTCGCAGTGGGGAAGGTAAGAGTGTGCGTGAAGAGGCTTTTCCCTGGAGAGTTCAGCAGCGCTCAATGCTGGAGTGACTGAGGTTTTTTAAATGCAGTCTGCTTCGTTATAGTTGAGCTGGTAATGATTCAAGAGTGATTATCTATCAGCTTTCCATGTAATATCAAATGTAATGTTTTCAAGGTATGCTTTCTATTTGATTAAAACCAGAGGAAACATTGTTTTCATTTTAAATTTTCGTTTAACGGGAAAATAAATAAAATACCAGAACATTATTGACAGATTATCCTTTTTTTTTTTTATCAGCCCCAGTTACGACTTCCGTTTAATGCCAAAATGATTTGAGTGGGCGGCAATCAAGTTGTCTCTGCTAAAAGCAATTAAATTCAACCTAATCAACTGTGATTGACTAGAGGACTGTGCAAAAATCAGGCCGATCCGTTGGTAATCCCTCCCACCTCAAACCTGGGTGGATGATGTGTGAGATTAACAGATTGTTCTTAAACTGTGCTTGTGGCCCGGTCCTGGTCCTCACCACTCACTGTTGATCAGCACGAGATCATCCTCGAGTTCCTTAGCTCCTTCAAGCACACGCAGATCAGACATCGGTTTTACATCACAGGTTTTTCTTGCATTTGGAAATGGAACAATTAATTATTTTCATTTAATTAAAAATAGTAATTAATCGAGGTTTTTTCCTTAGAGCTTGCCGTCAATGCTTGTTAGAACGTTTTTTTTTTTTTTACTAGGATACAGGGCAACACTGATGGGCAAAGGACATGGGATTTAACACATTGTCAACTACCAGTGTTGCTTCCCGAACTGGGTGAATAAACCACAACACAAAAAACAAAAAACATAGCAATGAGTGGTTCACGCTGACTCTTATGGCGTCGTGTGTGAGGTATTCTTTAAAAGCGTGAATCCAAGCACTCTGATTGGCTGTTGTCTGGGGTGAACTCGTTTGCCCTGAAACCATTCAGACGACAGGAAAATGTCAAAATGAGGGTTGGGAGGGGGGGGGGGTCAAAATAAGGACTTCCTCTCCTGCGAATCTCGAAGAGCACAAATCCCTTTATCGCTAGCTTCCCGAAAGCACCGAAGGGCTTAGGAAGAGAGAGAGGGAGAGAGAGAGAGAGAGGAAGAGGGAGAGAGAGAGGAGAGGGGGGAGAGAGAGAGGGGGGGAGAGAGAAAGAGACAGAGGGAGAGAGGGGGAGGGAGAGGGAGAGTGGGGGGGAGATAGAGAGAGAGATGGAGAGGGAGAGGGAGAGAGAGAGGAGAGAGGGAGAGAGAGAGGGAGAGGGAGAGGGAGGGAGAGGGAGAGTGGGGGGGGAGATAGAGAGAGAGATGGAGAGGGAGAGAGAGAGGGAGAGGGAGAGGGAGATAGAGAGGGAGAGGGAGAGGGAGATAGAGAGGGAGAGTGGGGGGGGGGAGATGGAGAGAGAGAGGGAGAGGGAGAGGGAGATAGAGAGGGAGAGGGAGGGAGAGAAAGATAAAGAGAGAGGGGGGGAGAGGGAAAGAGAGAGAGAGGAGGGGAGGGGAGAGGCCTGAAGATTCAGTCAACCTGCCACATGAATTGCCAGTAATCCTGATTCATCAATATGCATTGCCACGACTGCCTTGCTTAAACTTTTACTGCTGCAGACAGCCAAGTTTGGAGCCCTGAACTGAGTTTGTTTGGGGGAATCAGCAGAACGACAACAATACAGTACAGAACAGCGTATGTCATATAATAGTGAGAGTAATGTGATGCAGTAGAACATTGTAGTGATATGTAATAATGAGTGACGTCTAACATATGTTATCAAAGAGGCTGAATCTTCTGGGTACCAGATAAAGATACAGAACACATTGTTGCTACGCAAATAGGAATTCCACACTCATTATGCAGGCGTAGTGTGTCTTCCTTTGGGTATTATGTTTGCTTATTTGGACGTGATATTACTGTGGTGTGCATGTGTGTGAGTATTTGCACATTACACTATCTCTCCCTCTCTTTCTCTCTCCCTCTCTTTCTCTCTCTCTCTCTCTCTCTCTCTCTCTCTCCTCTCTCTCTCTCTCTCTCTCTCTCTCTCTCTCTCCTCTCTCTCTCTCTCTCTCTCTCTCTCTCTCTCTCTCTCTCTCTCTCTCTCTCTCTCTCTCTCTCTCTCTCTCTCTCTCGCTCTCACGTCTCTCTCTCTCTCCTCTCTCTCTCTCTCTCTCTCCTCTCTCTCTCTCTCTCTCTCTCTCTCTCTCTCTCTCTCTCTCTCTCTCTAGCCTCTTTCTATGCGTGTATCACTTGCTTAAAAGCAACGTTGTTTTCCAGGGAGACTGCCCGGTTAATGTTACATAATGTTTGAAACGGATTCAGGGAAGTGGCCCACACACACACACGAGACTGGAGTTAAACATACACCCATGCTCACACACACACACACATACACACACACACACGCACACACACAAACTGAACACGCAAGCATTGCCATGCACATATGCACATAGAGACCCACACATACGCTGTACTGTAGACAGAGACAAGATAGGAATAGGAAATTAAGTACGTGAAAACACACACACAAACATACACGCATGCACCCACACACACACACACACACACACACACACACACACACACACACACACACACACACACACACACACACACACACACACACACACACACACACACACACACATACATATGCGTGCACAAACTCAGCAATACAAACATGTGAGCGCGCACGCACACACACACACACACACACACACAAACAAACACACAAACACACAAACACACGCACACACACGCTCTGTTTCTAATTCTAACAGTATTGGGCTGTGTGGATGTGCCAAGTCGCGGCCCGTCAGTCAGCGGTGTGAGAGGACTGGTCTGCCTGAGAGCTGGAGTACCACTCCCTCACAGGGTTCACCGTGAAAACGCACTGCCAGCGTTTACATGAGTTATGCTCCATCATCGGGTTAGCATGCAGCAGATAGAAGACCAACACAGAATAGATAGTCCGTGTTCCCATTGTGCTTGACCTTGGGCGACAATGTCCTCCAGACGAGACATGTCCTGCTTCCGTAATGCGGCGCATTCCCAGAGTAAACGGGACATCTTTAAAAGAACGTTGAAGGTTTAAACCTGTACTGTCATTTTTCCCTTTAGCGCCCTCTAGTGGTATGGGCTTTCACACGGCGTGTGTGGGGGGTATTTAACCTCTGACATTATTGCACGACTATTCTCAATGCTGTGGAACGCTCCGTTCACTTGCATGGGCCTTCCCGACTTCCGGATGTGAATTATTTTTCGATAATTGACCGTTGCTGGTACCATCAGCGTTCTATACATTATCCCCAACATAACCAAGGAGGGGTGCCTTTTGAGCCGTTTGAGCCTTTTATCAAGATTTTCAAGTAGTATTAATGAAGTGTAAAACGTGTCCACGAAAACACGTTTTTGACAGGACCCTGTGCCACTGCCCCCCCCTTTGACACAGTCATCCTCCCAGCCTCAGTGAATGACATGGGGCACTCTCTGGATGAACTGCCATCTCTGTAACGCCCGACAGAGGTCCACCTGGTGGGTAAAGAAGAGCAGAACAATCCATCCATAAGGCCCTGAAGATACAAATAAACAATATTCCACCTGCGATAATATATAACTTGGAAGATTAACATGATCTTAACGTGATCTTAGTGTGATAATAACGCTAGCCTCTCATTCTGAACTTCTCAGAAAGTCATGAAGTGCTAGCACCTTAAAATTATTATTCATGATTCCAAAAATATGTATGCATGTGTGCCACTTGAACTTTTAGGGAACCACTGCATTAAAATCATAATAATAAAATAAAGGTTCCCAGATGTCATCCGTTCAGGACCTCAGTTGTCTCTTGGCCTAGATGTATTCAGCTGGAATGTGTGCCATTCATCTGCCTGCCCTTTGCTGTGGAAATGCAGTTGTTGGGCGCACGGCATGCGTGGAATTACAACCGAGTCAAGCAGCTACGGTTGGTCTGCCAATGCAGTCCACGGAGCAGAAGACGGCGAGGATTAGTAGCTCGGTGCTCGACTCTTTGCCCTGTTGCATAGATCACCAGGTGACCATGATGACCTGTAGGCATAACGAGTATCTGACAGACCGAGGTTAGACCCTGGTTCCTATAAACCGTGATACCGTGTAAATGTTTGTGTTAATGTTTGTGCTGTATTTATGTTTGGAGTGTAAAGGTATAATGGGGCAGTAGGGAGCATGCATAACCATTAAGGAACATGCATTTCCATTAACATGGCATTAGACCTTTCCTTTGTGTGTGTGTGTGTGTGTGTGTGTGTGTGTGTGTGTGTGTGTGTGTGTGTGTGTGTGTGTGTGTGTGTGTGTGTGTGTGTGTGTGTGTGTGTGTGTGTGTGTGTGTGTGTGTGTGTGTGTGTGTGTGTGTGTGTTGGTCTTTGTTAGTGTTTCCTGGGGCTTGTTAAACCGCTGCCTATAAATAGAGTCATATTGTGCTAATGTCCTGTCCTGGAACCTGGTGCATTAAACACTTTAACTCATAGCCCATCAATTGTTCATCCTGAGTGTGTGTGTGTGTGTGTGTGCGCACGCAGGTGCCTGTGTGTGTGTGTGTGTGTGTGTGTGTGTGTGTGTGTGTGTGTGTGTGTGTGTGTGTGTGTGTGTGTGTGTGTGTGTGTGTGTGTGTGTGTGTGTGTGTGTGTGTGTGTGTGTGTGCTGCAGGATTATTTATCTTGTGTGTGTTCTGCAGGGGATTGGGGCTTCCTCCAAGCAATTGAAGATGCTTTTGTTACTCAGCGAAGCTGCTCTCATTCCATCCATCCACCACTCCATCCATCCACCTCCCCCCCACACCAGTCCCTGTGTGTCGCACACACACAGGGAGCCCAGATGGACTTTTCCAACTTAATGGAAGGAACACTGAGCCCATAATAAACCTACTTGTCACAAGGGCACTTGGAGGGCTGTGACTGCCTCTATTGCTCTTTGCCTTTGTGTGCATGTATGTGCGTGAGTCTTTGTGTGTGTGTTTGTGTGTGCATGCATCTGTGTTTGTTTGTTTACATACGTGCGTGTATGTGCACGTGTGTCCGTGCACTTGCGTCTGTGCCGTTCATCAATCTCTTACACTGCGTTCATGTGTGTTCGAGTGAGCGCCGCCATGCGTCGCGCGTCGCGCCTTTTGTATCAGCCTGCGTTTGTTGTTTTTCGGTTGCCATTTAAACCTACCTTGTGAGCAGAGCAGACTCCGGGGGTTTAGCGCAGAGCAACAGGAAGCCCTTCAAGCCCGTGTCTCCCCAATGAGCTCTCCTTTTCCTCTGATAACTAGCTAGCTGGCTGGAGTCCGGCTCCATGATGGCTCCCTCTCAGGTGGTGTAATGGCCCGACTGCTGTGCTTATTCCGAGGCAGGACTCTGGCTCTATTGATCCGGCTGTCCGTCTCTCGCCTGGTGTTTCTGCTCAGCGGGGGCAGCAGTGTTTTTGGATGCTCTGTGAGCTGGAGCGTGTTGCTGTGTGTGTGTTTTTTGGTTGAGGAATCTCTTCAGGAAAGAAGGCTGGTGTCTGTGCATGAGTCAGATCGTCACAAGCACCACAAAATGCGCTTGCACAATGGGGATTTACTGATTTACTTTTCGGTAGTTTCTGTAGTTACAATTTTTTCGAATGTGTGTGCGTGTGTGCGTGTGTGTGTGTGTGTGTGTGTGTGTGTGTGTGTGTGTGTGTGTGTGTGTGTGTGTGTGTGTGTGTGTGTGTGTGTGTGTGTGTGTGTGTGTGTGTGTGTGTGTGTGTGTGTGTGTGTGTGTGTGTGTGTGTCTATATTTGTATATACGTTTATTTTTGTACAACGTTTATCTACAGAGTTAATATATAAAAGTGTTTATGAATGGTAAATTGCATGGAAGCTGTTTCAATGCATCCCCCTTTGCATGATTGAGGTACAGTAAATGTGATGAACACAGCCACACACATCTGTCCTTCAGTGTTTCCTTCCTCCTGTTGCCAACCAAAGCACAACTAACACAGCATCTCACCTGAGAGCCCCACGGAGCGAGACGGCATCTGCCTGCTCTCACCTCAGAGACTCAGGGCTCTGCAGAGTCATCAAGTCCAGCACACACACACACACACACACACACACACACACACACACACACACACACACACACACACACACACACACACACACACACACACACACACACACACACACACACACACACACACACACACACACACACACACACACCTTCTGTGGCCCCAACAAGCCCCACCGCCCTCCCTATCAGCCCCTGATTCCCCGCCTGGACTACCACTCTGACCTGAAGTGGGGCTGGGGGGGATTAAGATAGAGGTCAAGGGGAGAGGTCAACGCGAGACCTCGGATACTATACATTACAACGTTGACGCTGACAGACGAAATAAGGCTTGACTTGCAGTTGGGAAAGCTCCAGGATAAATCATGCATGTGCGTGTGTGCGTGTGTGTGTGTGTGTGTGTGTGTGTGTGTGTGTGTGTGTGTGTGTGTGTGTGTGTGTGTGTGTCTGTGTGTGTGTCTGTGTCTGTGTCTGTGTGTGTCAGTTTGTGGCAGCCCTTCAGCTTTCTATCACTGCTCCACTACTTCTTCTTAAGGCAGGAAAGCCGACAAACTGCCACTGCGGACGTATTACCACCAGACGGGGAGTGTTTCTGGGTTTATTTTTGTGAGACATTTCAGCATATTATGGTTGCACGTTTTGGTTCATTGAGTAGCAAATACAGCAGTGCAAGATACATGTGTACATGCCAAAGACACACTGAATACCAATATGCTTCGTTCTTACCGGTTAAATTCAAGAATAATTATAGAAAAGATGTCCAGCACAAAAAAAAGAAAAAAGAAATCCATTAACTTGAGTTCACCCTCCATGTAAACGGTTAACAGCTAATAACATTAACTAACAACTATTCATTAATGGCTTTCTCTGTAGGGCTTTGACCTACATCCCTAAAGCATGGCGCGTCTTCGTTGATGACACAAGGCTAACCGGGGATAGAGAGAGGAGTGGGAGAGAGAGGGGGGCTCATTATGTCAGCCATGCATAGTTTGACAACAATGAAGCCTCCTTGATGCGCAACAGGACCCGAGAGGCTATTTTACTATCCAGCAGGCTAATTTATCTGCACAAAGTATTAATTGACAATAAAGGACTGTGCAGGGACAGCAACACGTTGCACAGTAAGGGCAGAACAACAACTAAAGCAAGGCCAGTTCTCTTTTGAGAACTCCCTGTTTGCTGCCAGGGAGTATAGCTGTGCTGAGACAACTATTTAAGGGGAGCGTGTCTATGTTCCCCGGGTCCTATGTTACCCGGGTCCTATGATCCCCTCTCTGTATGAGACAGGGGAACATAGGACCCTTTTTTTAAAAAAAAGGGTCCTATGTTCCCTGCTTTTCCCAAAAAGGGTCCTATGTTCCCCGATTGTATGTGACCGGGGAACATAGGACCCTTTTTCAAAAAAAGG
>OLKM01001837.1:59935-64935 GCA_900291075.1 Melanogrammus aeglefinus | reverse complement strand
ACACACAGAGGCACACGCAGACACAGTTCGTATCCCTACCGTCTTGTGAATCACCATAAGAATAATCATTTTATGCATATAGGCACAAATGCTTTACTATTCATGCAAGAAGACACACACACACACACACACAGACACATACGCAAAAAATACACATGCACACATGCACAAACTTCAAAGATGCCGCACAAAAGCAGGGACTCAAATAAAAGGGGCGGGTTCCTGCCCTGGCACTTCAAAGCTTGCCATCTTTTGAAACAAAATTGGCTCTCCAGTCTCTTTTCCCATCTTCCCCCCTCAGCTGTGTTTAATCAGCCAATGCAAATACACAGCCTTTCACTCTCCCTCTGTCTCCCGCCCTCTCCGTCTCCCTCTCCTTTTCCCCTCTCTCTGTGTGTGTCTTGTCGACCCGCCCCCCCCCGTGTGTGTGTGTGAAGTCGGATCTCACCTGTTTTTATGGGCTGCCAGCAATACACAACCTTCGCAATGTTCGCATGACCAAGAGGGACGCAGAGCGTGAGAGAGACAGTGAGGGAAATGAATAATATGAAAGTCATTTAGCGAGACGCGCAGTGGCAGAGAGGATTGTGTCGTAGCCAGGAGCTGAACATTTGACCAAACAGAATAGCATTTTCTCTAGATGTCTTGATGGGTAAATAAAGCCTTTTAGGAAGGCTTTAACTTTAGAAGGGATCAAATATATAACCCACAATATAGGTGCCTGGCTGAAAGGCATTACTTAAGGCATTATAGGTGGGGCTTCTTGCGTTGCCCCGAGAGGCTTAGACTCCATCTCCAATAGATTCCGTCAATGCCGTCCGACCAAAAGGGTTACGAACCGCAGGGCGACCGACACACCCTCACTCGCCCTGCCGTCATTAGTACGCTCGGCGTACAAGGCAAAAAACAGATGGATTCTGCCCACTTTAAGTCAGATGAGATGCAATGTCCCACAAGTCAGACACGAACCCTTTGTGTCCCGTCAGAGTTGGTCTGCCAAGGTCGGCCCTGCTACAAGGTGGTGGACAAAGCTTCCTTTCATCGTGTGCAAGAGTGTATCATTCAGATCAAACTGTGTCTCCATTAAAATGCTTTTTTTATTTTTGATGACTGGATGTTATTTTTCTGGGGGGGGGGGGTTGCCAACTCTTGCCGGTGTAGAGTGATGTTCCCAAACGGCAGTGATTATGATTATTTATTACACGGCTCTATTGAATGCTGCTCTCTGATTGGTCCAGCGCTGCGTTCTGCGGTCTGTTATTTCTGTATAACGGACCGTCGTCATGTATAACAGACCGTTGCTAGGGACAGCGTCATGTAAATAGAAACGTTACCGATCAATCCTTGTCACGTACACGTCCCATATCACAGGACAACAACGCCCAATTCAATATAAATATGCTACTAAAAAAAACTTTACCGACGAATCCTTGTCGCTGCTGAATCATTGTGGGTTATTATCTATTGTTTATTATTTATTTCACTCGTAAAGCCGTGTAATAAGCGGAATAATGTATAGTTAGTCGGTTGTTATGGAGAAATAAACCCCGACAGGTTGGATGGAACCCCTCCGCTTCGCGTCGGGGTTCCATACAACCTGTCGGGGTTTATTTCTCCATAACAACCTCCAAACTATACATTATCCCTTACGTAACGGACAATTGAATGGCGTCTGACGTTTACGTTGATCTTTTTTCCCTCTCTCTTCCGATCAGGGTCAAGTTATGTTCCGGAACGGGGAGCGGATGGGCACCATCAAATTTAACCAATTTCAAGGTAGGCAGATCACAACCTCCACCTCTTCCCAAAGCACCCACCCACCCACCCGGCTCCACCTTCCCGCTAGCGCCCCTCATTAAAATCACTGATTTTTGCATATTCATCCTTCTCTATTTTGAATTGAGATGTACGCTGGCCTGGGGAAGGAGCACAATGTCAGGGCGGCACTGGGTATCTCTCCATTCTGTTCCTCAGCAGGAAGAGAACCGCGTCGTTCCACCCTGTAGGAGATGATCTTACCTGTGCTTTTAGGTTTCGTTCTTTTAAATGTTTTGCCTTGTTTGTCTGCCCTTGGTAGTTCCGGCGCCATTTGATACACTCACACACACACACACACGCACACACACATGCGCACGCACATGCACACACACACACACACGCACGCACATGCACATGCACACACACAACACGCACGCACATGCACATGCACACACACACGCACGCACACAGCACACACACACAGCGCGCGCGCGCGCGCTGTCTCCCACCGGAGGGAAGGAGTAACTGTCGTGTCGCTCTGGATCTGAGGGAGACCAGAGGGGGCCGACTAGCAACCCAGAGATAGCATCTCCATGCTGGGGCTTTCCCCCCTCCACCTCCCCCTAGTCCCACGCTGCCTTCCTGCAGTGGTGCTGTTCAGCTACACCTTATCTCCCCCACTGCAGAGGTGCGCCTACTGCTGGCTTACATCACAGGCTGTGGGGATGGAGGAGGAGGAGGAGGGGGAGGAGGAGGGTTTGTGTGTGTGTGTGTGTGCCTGTCAGAAATTGATATATACTATGACTAAGTTTAGTTCCTTTATAGTTGACACATGGGTATGTAAAATTCTGCTTGATATTCCTTGTACAACACACGCTCTGTGTGTGTGTGTGTGTGTGTGTGTGCCTTCGAATGTGTCATGTATGGGTGTATCAGCATTTGCATGTTTTTGTATTTGTGCACGTTTTTGTGTGCCTTTTTTGGTCACACGTGTGTGTGTGTGTGTGTGTGTGTGTGTGTGTGTGTGTGTGTGTGTGTGTGTGTGTGTGTGTGTGTGTGTGTGTGTGTGTGTGTGTGTGTGTGTGTGTGTGTGTGTGCACGTGTATGTGTGTGTGTGTGTGTGTGGGTACCCTCCAAAGCACGCAGGAGTGGCTGGCTTGGCTAGGGGGGGATGGAGGGGGCTGCACTGTGTGAAGGAGCCTGACAGCTGTGGATAAGAGGCAGAGACCACCCTAGGTTGTGTGTCTGTGTGTGTGTGTGTGTGTGTGTGTGTGTGTGTGTGTGTGTGTGTGTGTGTGTGTGATTTATTTTGTGCTTTTTATTTTTCGCGACGCAAGACAGAGAGCTATTACTCGCGGTGCTCTTGCCCCGAGCGCTGCCCTCACCTCCAGCCTCCTCTGAGAGCCTGCCGACCTTCTCACACGGCAGTGGGTCCATGTCGCGGTCCTTTGCCTCTTTCGCTATCGGCCTTGACCATCAGAGGGCATCATGGGACGTTTGGTCGGCGGTACTCTGCCATTTCTAGAAGGACTCAAGACAGTTGTAGAACAGATACTGATGCCGCTGTTTGGCCAAGTCTCTCGGTAGTATTTCATGATGAGTGACATAATGACTCGTCTCCATTGGAGACTCTCCAATGCTTCTATGCTCCCAAAATGGAGGCGCTTGTTGCAACAGAGGCTGGGAACCAGTAGGGCGGAGTAAGGACTCAAGGGTATTCAACTCCTCACCCCCCTCCCCTCCCCCCCCAGTGTGTGTGTGCCCTCCTCGCACAAGTGGCATGATGTTAGTGCCGGTATACAAAAGTGTACACCCATTCATGCAATACACACACACACACACACACACCACACACACACACACACCACACACACACACACACCACACACACACACACACACACACACACACACACACACACACACACACACACACACACACACACACACACACACACACATTCATGCACTAACACACACACTGAGACCCACACAAACACACACACATAGTATTACACACACAAACATACTCACCCAAAGAAGCCCTCCACGTCATGGAGAGTTTGAATCGGGTTCCACAACCAACTTCCTCGTAACAAACGATGGCCTTAGACACACACGCGCCTTGGATCTGTGGTTGACATGGTTCTCAAAATGTAACCTCAATGGTTAATGCTTTAAAAAAAAAAATCGTTACAAAGGTTTTAACTTTCGTCCACGTGCGTTAGTCGTATGTTGTTTTTTGGGTCTTTTGCCATCGGACTTGTGCATCAGCAGTGCATCTATGGGATTACTTTCTGCCATATTCGGAGGACTCAAGAGAGTTGTAGAACTGTAAAATCATAATCAACAGCAATCTACTGTACTGAGAGCGTTGTTTTTTTCCACGTCGCGCATGAGAAACACTGTCGCGGTTTCAAACACAACACTGTCTCAACGTAATGACGGTACAACCACTGAAACGCTTTAACTGTAAGTGTGTGTGTGTGAGAGTGTGTTTCTGTGGTGCAGTGTATGTAATACGTGAATGGTTATAACTTGTGTGTGTATGCAAATGCATGTATGTGGTTGAATGCATGGCGTGTGTGGGACTGGTGGGTTGTGTGCAAAAGCAAAGTATGACACAAGGCTATTAGGGTAACCAATGCATTACCAATGCTTAGTGTTTGTTAAATGTGTGTGCAAGGTTGTGTTGATTGTTCCACCCCAGTGAACGTGCAGGGGGCAGGGGGTTGTAGTGTCTGGAAGGTGGCGGCGGGTGCTGACACGCAAACTGTCAACACCACCGCGCTGGCGCCTCTGGTTTGTTGTGAACAGCTGACACCACCTACTGCCACTACCTGCCACACCAACACCACCACCACCACCAAACCCACACCCACCACCACACCCACCACATACACTACGCACCACCACAACCCACTCACCCCAACGCACCACCACCAACACCGCTCCACCACCACCACCGCACCACCACCACCGCCACACAGCACCGCCACCACCACCGCACACCACACCACCATATCACCAATCACCACCACACACCACCACTACCACACACCACGACCCCACCACACCACCACACTGCCACCTACCGCACTACCCCACCCGCCACACCACCACCAGCCACCACACACCACCGCCCACACCACCACCCACCACCATACCACCACCACCACCACCACCACCAACCACCACCACCACTATCACACATTACACATCACACACCATCCACATCACCAC
>OLKM01001837.1:31372-54665 GCA_900291075.1 Melanogrammus aeglefinus | reverse complement strand
CAACCACACAACGCAGCCACACACACACCACATCACACACGCACACGCACACTTCCACACAACACGACGATCCACACACACCACACAAAACCACACACACACACCACACACACACACACAACACCACACCACACACACACCAAACACACACACACACACACACAAACCATTATCGCACTAACACCACACCACTGAAAGGACCACACAAAACAACACCCACAATAGTTATACACACACAAAACATAACTCACCCAAAGAACGCCTCTCACGTATGGAGAGTTTGAATCGAGTTCCACAACCAACTTCCTCGTTAACAAACGATGGCCTTAGACACACACGCGCCTTGGATCTGTGGTTGACATGGTTCTCAAAATGTAACCTCAATGGTTAATGCTTTAAAAAAAAAAATCTTTACAAAGGTTTTAACTTTCGTCCACGTGCGTTAGTCGTATGTTGTTTTTTGGGTCTTTTGCCATCGGACTTGTGCATCAGAGTGCATCATGGGATACTTTCTGCCATATTCGGAGGACTCAAGAGAGTTGTAGAACTGTAAAATCATCATCAACAGCAATCTACTGTACTGAGAGCGTTGTTTTTTTCCACGTCGCGCATGAGAAACACTGTCGCGGTTTCAAACACAACACTGTCTCAACGTAATGACGGTACAACCACCGAAAAGCTTTAACTGTAAGTGTGTGTGTGTGAGAGTGTGTTTCTGTGTGTGTGCAGGTATTATACGTGAATGGGTTTATAACTTGTTGTGTGTATGCAAATGCATGTATGGGTTGAATGCATGGCGTGTGTGTGGACTGGTGGGTTTGTGTGCAAAAGCATAGTATTGACACAAGGGCTTATAGGGTAACCAATGCATAACCAATGTCTTAGTGTTTGTTTTAATGTGTGTGCAAGGTGTGTGTTGATGTGTTCCACCCCAGTGAACGTGCAGGGGGCAGGGGGTTGTAGTGTCTTGGAAGGTGGCGGCGGGGTGCTGACACCGCAACTGTCAACACCACCGCTGGCGCCTCTGGGTTGTTGTGAACAGCCTGACACCACTACTGCCACTACCGCCACCACCAACACCACCAACACCACCACCAACACCACCCCCACCACCACCACCACCACCACCCGCCACCACCACCGCCACCACCAACCACCACTACACCGCCACTACCGCCACCACCACTACCGCCACTACCGCCACCACCAACACCACCACCACCACCACCACCAGCACCCCACCACCACCATTATCACCATCACACCACCACCACCACCACCACCACCACCACCACCACCACCACCACCACCACCACTACCCCCACCGCCACCACACCACTACCGCCACTAACCACCACCACACCAACACCACCGAACCACCACCACCACCACCACCACCACCAACCCACCACCACCACACACCACCACCACCACCATCACACCACCCACACCACCACCACATCACCACCACACCACCACCACCACCACCACCACCACCACCACCACCACCACCACCACCACCACCACCATCACCACCACCACCATCACATCACCACCATCACCACCGTCACAGTTTAGTCCTGTCCCCCACTCTGGGCCAGACCAGCAGAGAGACACCACAGCCCTTTTGGAGGAATTGAGCTGATAGCACCAACTGCATACGGTTTCTCCCTTCACACCCAATGACCCCTGGGTCCTTGGCCACACCAGTTGCCCTAGGACCCAGGGAGGGTCATTGGATGTGAAGGAATAAGGCAGGGCCTGACCCTTCGTCGTCGGTGTAGCGCTCCAGCTCGCCGACTGCAGTCTTCTTCAGAACGGCGGTTCTCTTGCCGCGGGTGGCTATCGGAGGAAGGTTTTCCAGAGAGGGCCATCCAACTCTAATCTAGCCGCTGATTCACTGGGGCCATCTGAAGTCAGCATAGCGTGAAGAACCATCGCACAGCTTCTAATTAAGCTGTATATACTGTGAATGTATATATATATACAGTATATATACAGTATATATATATATATCTATGTATATATATGGAGGTTTGCTTCATGCTCATTGGCCCATAATCAGCTTTGGATGTACAATCGTCAAGGTGATTAATGCAACAAACAGGCATGAAATGTCAATCACTGAAACCAGCTCCGTCTTGTCGGCCTGGGGGAGTTGGAGCTCAGTGGTCCCTCGGGGGGCCCTAATCCCCTCATTAGCCCTCGGGATACACTAGAAACCAATGGATTTCAGCCATGCTTGTACGCACGCACAAGCAAAAACACAGAACAATAATACCAAAATCAATATACACGAATAATAATATGTATGTAAGTACATTTTATCTGTCATATGAATGTGTGTGTTTGTAGTGTGTGCGGTTGATAGACTTGTAGTCAAGACCGCCTTAACCGAGACCAAGACTCTACCAACACCAGAGGGTATCAAGACCGAGACCAAGACGAGACCAAGGCCAAGACAGACTGAGTCAAGACCAAGACAAAGTCGAGACGAGACCGAGACGAGACCAAGACCGAGGTCTCGTCTAAAAAAAAAAAACAAAAAAAAAAAAACAGCTAGTGAACTAGTGTTACCCCATAACTTGCATCAATTGAATAAGAGCAGCATACTGGTGTAAGAGGTTCAGTCCCAGTTTAAATTCAATTTAAGAAGGTATTATTTCAACGACAGACAGAACAATGCAGAGACAGAGCTTGTCATGAATGTGTGTAACTGTGAGCCACTCACTGTAAATGTTTTCGTAGACTGGGTGAGATAAACTATGTATAGCAATTGCATGACAGCTGTTACTGCACTATTAGAGGATTGAGACTCCTTTGTCTGCTGTTGAGGACTGATATTACTGACTTACTGGTACTAACTAACTGGTCCAAAAGTCATCTGATAAAACAGCTAACACCTCCAACAGCTATGGGAAATATGTAACTAATTACAATTATACTTAATTTGTAGATGAAATTGAAGATACCCAATTATAACCTTGCCAGAAATAGATTAAGCCTGTGAAGTCAAAACAATGTGATATGCAGATGTTATTTAAATGTCAATGGTCACATTTATTTAGTTAAACAACTCCATTTTAAATAAAATACAGTAAACAACAATGACTTGCACACATGTCACATGAATCAAATGCAAACTACAAATTCGAAAGGCGAAACAATTTAATGTTGCATTATAGAATATTATGTTTGGTATCATAGACATTATTTGTTGCAAATCTCCCGACCCCTATGTCGACCTGAGACCGCAAGACCAAGACAATGAGACCAAGACAAGACCGAGGGATCCGAGACCAAGACAAGACCAAGACCAAAGACAGTCGAGACTGTGACAAGACCGAGACCACGTAAAAGTGGTCTCGAGACCGGTCTCGAGACCAAGACCGGTCTCGAGACATCCAACTCTAGCGGTTGATGGTTGGTTTCAGCAGCCTAACCTGGGGCTGGGGTGGGGTTGCCCACCTGCTGTGCTTTGACTATCATTATGCCCAGGTTCAACCAGCCGTCTCCACCCATTCTAAGGGAGACCTCCTGAATGGCAGCGTGGAGCAACATCGCTTGTATGACGTCAATCAAAACTCTACAATAGAGCAGATTCCATCCGCACCACCCTTCTTCCTTGTTCTGGAGTGCTCGTACTGTAGTACAGTACTGTACTGTCATACTGTAGTACAGTCAGGGTGTCCGCGCATCCTTAAAAAGTCTCAAAAAGTCTTAAATTCATGGTTCTAAATTGAAGGCCTTAAAAAGTCCTAAATTCGTTACAAATGTCATATGCTGGTCTGAAATACTGTATCTCAAGGTCTTAAATTTGTCGGGGCAGGACTCTATATTTTTTTATTTTTCTCGAGGGACTTTTCAGGAAGGACATGTAGAGAGGCTTCTTTCTTGCTAGCTGCATATATAAACGATTGTCTGCGTGCTTGCTAGCTAGTCTGCGACAATGGGTAGGTGCTAATTCAAGGACAGTTGGCTGGAAGACGTCTGTTTCCGAAATTGCCAACCCGCACCATTGCGTGTTTTAGGTCTTAAATTTCATTCAAGGTGGTATTAAAAAGGTCTTGAAAAGTCCTAAATTTGACCTGCTGAAACCTGCAGATAGCCTGTAACTGTCATACTGTAGTCATACTGTACTGTACTGCTCCTACTGTAGTCTCAGTACTGCATTGTTGTACTGTAGTCCCAGTACCAGTCAAAGAGGCAATGCCAATGCCACACCCCATAATATTCAGTGCTATTCGGAGCCCTGCGTCCTAAATTGGGAATGTTATCAGCTGAGTGTGGAGGTGGGGGTACAGGGGAGAGGAGGCTTCTCTGTGATTCTGCTCGCGATGCTATCTGTCTGCTTCATGTCAAGGACAATCCCAATGAGCAGTTCAATGGGCCAGTGGCAGAACAGTGATAAGAATCCCAGGCAGACAGGGAACGGGGGGGAGAGAGAGAGAGAGAGAGAGAGAGAGAGAGAGAGAGAGAGAGAGAGAAGAGAGAGAGAGAGAGAGAGAGAGAGAGAGAAGGAGAGGAGAGAGAGAGAGAGAGAGAGAGAGAGAGAGAGAGAGAGAGAGAGAGAGAGAGAGAGAGAGAGAGAGAGAGAGAGAGAGAGAGAGAGAGAGAGAGAGAGAGAGAGAGAGAGAAAGAGAGAGAGAGAGAGAGAGAGAGAGAGAGAGAGAGAGAGAGAGAGAGAGAGAGAGAGAGGGTAGAGAGAGAGAAAGAGGTAGAGAGAGAGAGAGAGACAGAGAGAGAGAGAGAGAGAGGAGAGAGAGAGAGAGAGAGAGAGACAGAGAGAGAGAGAGAGAGAGAGAGAGAGAGAGAGAGAGAGAGAGAGAGAGAGAGAGAGAGAGAGAGAGAGAGAGAGAGAGAGAGAGAGAGAGAGAGAGAGAGAGAGAGACAGAGAGACAGAGAGAGAGAGAGAGAGAAGGGTAGAGAGAGAGAAAGAGAGAGAGACAGCGAGAGACAGAGACACAGAGAGAGAGAGAGTAGGATGGATGTTACGAGCACTGAAAAAAATAATTCGACCTATTTTCCCAGCGTGCCACTAGCATCCATGTGTTCATAATCTGTTTGTTTTATAAGTTAATGAGTGACAGCAGGTAGCAGATTTTTTAATCAGTAAATATCACTTTTGCTCATGCTTCCTGGATATGAGCTGCGAGCCTCCCACCGTAGGTTTAGTGGTTAGGGAGGGAGGCATAGAGACAGCTGTGCTTACATAAAGCTGTCATAAAGCTCTGCTTTAAAATCCCTTTAGGGTCGCCTGGAAAGCCTTAAGTCAATACAGACCACGTTACACGCAACACGGTACAACTGCATTTATTTGATGTGTTCCCGTCGACATTCAATTGCGTTCCCTTTTCCTTGCTATTGTCACACATTGTTTCTGCTGTGATTCATATATATGGCACTTTTGCTTATCCTCCTCCCCTTCATAAGTGTCATTTTTATTACGTTTCCACCACTTTTCCTTCAATTTCTCCCGTTTTCGTTTCTTGCCGTTGTCTCCGTTGCTCTTTACAAACTTCTGTCAGCAGTGGTGAGCGAGGAGGCTGATGAATTGACCCGATGTGTCTGCTCTCCAGTCCAATCGACTGTGATGAGGAGTCCTTTAAGGAGACGTTATTATTAAAACCTACCCTCAGTGTCTTTAGCTGCTTGCTCTGGTTTGTTGTGATTTTTTCTTAGTTATTCTTCCTCAGACAGGTCGTTCGTTTTAATCCTGTGCCCTTATGAACTCACTGCCGGCCAGACTTAAAGACCCTGGATGCTATCGATATAGTGATTGTTTCGTTCATGACAGGGCTACATATATTAGTGTTGTTGTACTGATTTTTGTGTGCGTGCGCGTGTGTGTGTGTGGTTGTGTGTGTCCTCAGATGGCCATGAGGTGAAGGTGGGGGAGTACAACGCCATCGCAGACATACTGGACCTCATCAACAACTCCATCAAGTTCCAAGGTATGACAGTGAAGACAGAATTCAGAAGAACGTGTGTGTGTGTGTGTGTGTGTGTGTGTGTGTGTGTGTGTGTGTGTGTGTGTGTGTGTGTGTGTGTGTGTGTGTGTGTGTGTGTGTGTGTGTGTGTGTTTGTGTTTTGTGTGTTAGGGACCGGTCTCTCAGCATCTCTCACCAGTGTCAGCACTTGTGCAAGGAACATCTTCTCTTTACTAACTTTGCCAATAACTTTGCTCCATCTAAGCATACCACACACACACTGTCTATCTGATGTTGGACAGTTCGCTCTCTCCATAGGATTCAGGGCACTCAGGAGCACTCTGCTTGGCTGAATTATTAACCCATGGCCACTTTTAGCCTGTGTTTACGTACTGGGTAAACTGTTCAATGCATATCCCAACACGTCACCATCACACCGACACACAAACACACCTCTGCCTCTCGCTGCATCCTGCTTCCTCTCTGTCTGTCGTGCTTTGCCTCTCTCTCTCTCTCTCTCACACTCTCTCTCTCTCTCTCTCTCTCTCTCTCTCTCTCTCTCTCTCTCTCTCTCTCTCTCTCTCTCTCTCTCTCTCTCTCTCTCTCTCTCTCTCTCTCTCTCTCTCTCTCTCTCTCTCTCTCTCTCTCTCTCTCTCTCTCTCTCTATCTCAAGCTAAGATCCGTAAGGATGTCACTGGCATCAATTAGCAATGCTAGCGGCCACTAGAGATAAGGCAGCCCAGTGTTCCAGCGGTCAGGAGGAGAAAGTCCAATACTTTGGCTCTTCACCTTAAAATTGATGAACGACAGTGCTGCTATATCACAGCTTCCTGGGGCCTGAAAAGGACAATTCGGCAAAGGCCAGTGTTTAACTCGCTCCACCGAAAAGAGCATTAATATAAATAAAATAGTGTGTATGTGTGAAGAAGGTAACTGAGCCTGAGAAGACCAGGAATAAATAACGCTCTGACCTTTCCCTTGAGCCCGGTGCGTTTTTGGAATCACCCTTCCTTGTAGGCTGCATCCAGCGCCAATCAATGATAACCCCCGCCCCCCTCCCCCTCCATTCCTAATTGGTCACTCCTCTGACTTGCATTTAATTCAGATACATCTTGGTCCAGGATGCCTACATGTTGGACCTTTAGGGTCAACGCTAGTCCCTTTGGTCGGGAGTCGAACACCCGAGCACTACAACATCCTGCCCGCTATTAACGACACTATCCCACCTTCAAATTCATAGTCATGATGATTTACATTTAAATCCAGGGCATTTAGCAGACCCTGTTATTGAAAGCGACTTATTTGTCAGAAGAATTTGAAACAACAATATACCACTGTCGGTACAATAACGATGTTCATAGTGTAGCCGCTAGGCTAACACATTCCCCGTAGACAACAAAGATAGCTAGGATACGATGCTGCACAACTAACTACTAGGACGAAGTATGATATACAACAAGTGTGTACATTAAGTGGCAGGACATACAACATACAATAAGTAGTGGGGGTGGGAGTGGGGGGAGGCATCGTCTTCACCATCTTGGTCTTCATCGTCGTACACAATCAGCCACTGACGGTCGGTGTGGCTCTTAGGACTGGAGCCCCCCAAGGACCGCACCTTTGTGCGGCTGCAGCGGCGGCACATCAGCGTGCCTCTGTACAGCATCCTGTCCACCATCACCATGCTGGGCATGCTGATGGCCGGGGCCTTCCTGTTCTTCAACATCAAGAACCGCAACCACAGGTCTGCACACACACACGCACACGCACGCACACATAACACACACACACACACACACACGTACGCACGCACGCTCGCTCCCACGCTCGCTTAAACACACAATGTTTTTTGTATTGTTTTGTTGGGTGGGAAATCAGAGGTAAACATGATGGGTGCGTCTGAGTCGAAGCTAAGATGTAGGAGGGCCCGATTTGGACTGTTTGTGAACGTGGCATGATGTACTAGTCTTCATTGAGATTAAAAGAAAATGGCTAGCATCATTTGAATGATTTCCTAATCTAGCCTTGTGTCTTCTGGTCTATTGTAGTCTAGTCAGGTCTAGTCTATTGTAGTCAGGTTTAGTCTATTGTAGTCAGGTCTAGTCTATTGTAGTCAGGTCTAGTCTATTGTAGTCAGGTCTAGTCTATTGTAGTCAGGTCTAGTCTATTGTAGTCAGGTCTAGTCTATTGTAGTCAGGTCTAGTCTATTGTAGTCAGGTCTAGTCTATTGTAGTCAGGTCTAGTCTATTGTAGTCAGGTCTAGTCTATTGTAGTCAGGTCTAGTCTATTGTAGTCAGGTCTAGTCTATTGTAGTCTAGTCAGGTGTAGTCTATTAGTCAGGTCTAGTCTATTGTAGTCAGGTCTAGTCTATTGTAGTCAGTCTAGTCTATTGTAGATCAGGTCTAGTCTACTTATAGTCAGTCTAGTCCTCCTCTTTAGTAGGTGTCTATATTTGTATATTAAGATGTCTAGTCCATTAGTTTATTGCAGCCTACTTTAGTATAATATTATAATTAGTATCACAATACCGAGTTCCCCTTGGTCTTCAGAATGATGAAGATGTCTAGTCCAGTAGCCTATTGTGGTCTACTCTATTCTAGTTTAATAGTTAGGCCAAAAGCTCTGTGGATTAAGGTTTTAATTTCAGATGATTAAACCGTTAAAAAGCCAATAATGTTACGGACGAAAGCAACTCATATCTAATGATTGGTGCCCGCGGTGGTACCAGTGGAGGGGCCCACTGCGGCAGTCCCCTTATTGGAGTCCACTTAGGCACTGGTTATACATTATCTTCCAATAAACAGGGCAGCCCGTTGTGGTTTGCTGCCGTGCTCTAACCTAGTTCTTAACAGTAATCAGCGTCCTGTCTATTGTAGTCAGGTCTAGTCTGTTGTAGTCAGGTCTAGTCTATTGTTGTCAGGTCTGGTCTATTGTGAGTCAGGTCTAGTCTATTGTAGTCAGGTCTAGTCTATTGTAGTCAGGTCTAGTCTATTGTAGTCAAGGTATAGTCTGTTGTAGTCAGGTAATAGTCTTTTGTAGTCAGGTCTAGTCTATTGTAGTCAGGTCTAGTCTATTGTAGTCAGGTCTAGTCTATTGTAGTCAGGTCTAGTTTATTGTAGTCAGGTCTAGTCTATTGTTGTCAGGTCTTGTCTATTGTAGTCAGGTATAGTCTATTGTAGTCAGGTCTAGTCTATTGTAGTCAGGTCTAGTCTATTGTTGTCAGGTCTAGTCTATTGTAGTCAGGTATAGTCTATTGTAGTCAGGTCTAGTCTATTGTAGTCAGGTCTAGTCTATTGTAGTCAGGTCTAGTCTATTGTAGTCAGGTCTAGTCTTTAGTAGTCAGGTCTAGTCTATTGTAATCAGGTCTAGTCTATTGTAGTCAGGTCTAGTCTGTTGTAGTCAGGTCTAGTCTATTGTTGTCAGGTATAGTCTATTGTAGTCAGGTCTAGTCTATTGTAGTCAGGTCTAGTCTATTGTAGTCAGGTCTAGTCTATTGTAGTCAGGTATAGTCTGTTGTAGTCAGGTATAGTCTTTTGTAGTCAGGTCTAGTCTATTGTAGTCAGGTCTAGTCTATTGTAGTCAGGTCTAGTCTATTGTAGTCAGGTCTAGTCTATTGTAGTCAGGTCCAATCTGTTGTAGTCAGGTCTAGTCTATTGTAGTCAAGTCTAGTCTATTGTAGTCAGGTCTAGTCTATTGTAGTCAGGTCTAGTCTATTGTAGTCTAGTCAGGTGTAGTCTAATTGAGGCTAGTCTATTGTCTTTTCTAGTCTATTGAAATCTTGTCTAATCTAATCTAATCCACTATAGTCCACCCCTTTATGTAGGTGTCTATATTTGTATATTAAGATGTCTAGTCCATTAGTTTATTGCAGCCTACTTTAGTCTAATATTATAATTAGTATCACAATACCGAGTTCCCCTTGGTCTCCAGAATGATGAAGATGTCTAGTCCAGTAGCCTATTGTGGTCTACTCTATTCTAGTTTAATAGTTAGGCCAAAAGCTCTGTGGATTAGTGTTTTAATTTCAGATGATTAAACCGTTAAAAAGCCAATAATGTTACGGACGAAAGCAACTCATATCTAATGATTGGTGCCCGCGGTGGTACCAGTGGAGGGGCCCACTGCGGCAGTCCCCTTATTGGAGTCCACTTAGGCACTGGTTATACATTATCTTCCAATAAACAGGGCAGCCCGTTGTGGTTTGCTGCCGTGCTCTAACCTGGTTCTAAACAGTAACCGCGCTCCTGTCTCCCCAGAATGATCAAAATGTCGAGTCCCTACATGAACAACCTGATCATCCTGGGAGGCATGCTGTCCTACGCGTCCATCTTCCTCTTCGGCCTCGACGGAGGCTTCGTCTCCGACAAGGAGTTTGAGACTCTCTGCACGGTGAGTGGGACTCTTTTTCCACTCTCACTGGAAAATCCAGTGGACTCCACGGTTATTTCCGAAGCGTGGCATATGATATTTCCGTTAATACCCCCACTATAACCGCATGACTGACGGTTCAAGGAAGCGTGAAAAGAGGAGAGAAGCATTTAAAATTGTAGTTTAAAGTCATGTCATAATTTGGAATAGAGTGTGTGCAGGGAAGAAGTGAGCCAGCTTATACACTATACACTACCTGTTAGTGTTTCAGTTTGGAAGTTGTGTGTTTCCGATGGCACGAGTCTTCATTCACAGAGGGAGAGTGCACAGGGCCGGGAACTGTAACAGCCATGATGACATCTACACTAACGGGAATGATTCTGCCACAAAACAACAACACATTAGTCAGGATACTGTGTGCAGTGAGTGAATACAGTGGCAGATAATTATCTGGGATGGAATCTCTCTCTCTCTCTCTCTCTCTCTCTCTCTCTCTCTCTCTCTCTCTCTCTCTCTCTCTCTCTCTCTCTCTCTCTCTCTCTCTCTCTCTCTCTCTCTCTCTCTCTCTCTCTCTCTCTCTCTCTCTCTCTCTCTCTCTCTCTCTCTCTCTCTCTGGCTGTCATTCTCTTTCCCTTTTCTCTCTCTCTCTCGGGCCTGATTTCACATTAAGCTTCTCCCCAAGCCAGTTCTGGAATGTGACTATTTCAGTTGCTGGATTAATTAAAGTTTTGATTCAAGTGATAAAAGCTTTCCACTGAGATACCACCTTTCCGAAAAATACACACACACACACACCCTCACAAAATACACACTCAAAAATCCACACACACACACACACACACACACACACACACACACACACACACACACACACACACACACACACACACACACACACACACACACACACACACACACACACACACACACACACACACACACACACACACACACACACACACACGTAAACAAGCAAAAACACAAATCTACACAGAAACACAAACACAACCACACACACACACACATACACACACACAGACAGACACACACACCAAAGCAGCATTATTCTGAGCACGTATGTGGCTGCATCACCTCGCTAAAGCTCTGCCACAGTCAGAGCTGGTGCTGGGGCTGAGAGCCACACAGGTTGATCCGTCCTCCACCAATCAATATTCGCCACACTTGCTCTGTGAATAGGTGCCTCTGTAATTGTTTTCAACCCTCCCTTTGCTCATCCCTCACACACCGGACACAAGGACTCACACACCCCCACACACGCACGTAGCGCCAACCCCCCCTCTGCTTTGCACTGCTTTGTAGATGGCAGAGAGAGAATGAGACATAAAGGGAATGATGTAGGACGTGGGAGGACGTGCAGGGTATGCTGCATGCACGTGTGTGCGCACACACACACACACAAACACACACATACACTCATGCACACACACGGACACACGTGCATGCATCCACACACACACACACACACACACACACACACACACACACACACACACACACACACACACACACACACACACACACACACAACACACACACACACACACACACACACACACACACACACACACACACACAGCTGATGAATAAATTGTCTGAATCCCTGCTTATATAGCACAGGTGTCGGTGGAAGGTTTTGTGGTTAATTTCATGAATGCACTCTCTCTATTTCTATAACAACCGCGCTCTATTTTTATAACACACGCTATTTCTAGTTAGCAAAGAATTGAATAGGTAAATGTAAAAGAAACAGATTACAGCTATTAGTCTAAGCGCCCTTGGGGAACAGAGTCTGTACTAAGTCTGTGTGTGTGTGTGTGTGTGTGTGTGTGTGTGTGTGTGTGTGTGTGTGTGTGTGTGTGTGTGTGTGTGTGTGTGTGTGTGTGTGTGTGTGTGTGTGTGTGTGTGTGTGTGTGTGTGTGTGTTTCGTCTTCAGGTTCGCACATGGATCCTCATTGTTGGCTACACGACGGCTTTCGGTGCCATGTTTGCCAAGACCTGGAGGGTGCACGCCATCTTCAAGAACGTGAAGATGAAGAAGAAGGTACAGCTAAATCATTGGCGTCTTCTTCAAAGTAGTCTTCTTGCATTTTGACATATTTGCTCCCGTGGATATGTTTATATTTGTGACACATCATTTCATAGCGCCATTCCCAATATATGATGTGCATCACTTTCTTTATGTCGAGTCAATGAGCAGACTCCTGTTATCCAAACACACTCACAAGCGAGGCGGGGAACAACAAAGGCATGCAATTCAAATCCACTAAAAATAATTGTAACTGCCGCAGAAACCTCATTTCTAAAAATACCGCAGAGTGCCAGAGTAGCAAGATGAATCAGTAAGACAAGAAACACAATGTTTCTATGTATGTGTCGTGGAATAGTTACTCCTCAAGATTGAAATAAAAAACGTGTATGCATTTATAAAGGCTGTTGATGACCTCTGTGCTGTGTGATGTGATGAGGCAGAGGATGGACACAGGCAGAGGGGGCACTCCCACACATCCTCTGACCAAACGTATGAGGAAGTGTGAATTGAATCGTCTTCTTAGCAAAATGAGCTTGCATCATAATTGGCCGTTATAGCTCACTCGCTTAGCTCCCTGTAAACCTTTTATTATTACACCACGTACATCTGCTAATGGTGGGGGGAGAGGGAGAGAAAAACAAGTGGCCTTTGGAGACCTGGAGATGATGAGGAATTTAAAAAAAAAATTACATCTTTGTTGATAATCTTGTCATAAACGAGGTTATGGTGTTTGTCAAAATGGCCGCTTGAATAGCATCTGGTGCTTTTGATGCTTTGCGACATGCGTTTCTTGTGCCAAGATACGGGCATTCTGGGTAAATCTTTTTTTGGTATAGATTTGCTGTTTTATCCACAAGTTCACGCAGTGCTTTACCCAGACAGCGCTCACAAATGGGTTTGCACTGAATTAAACATGGGACTCAAATGGTGTTTTGCGGTTGTTTTTATCCAACTGTGCCTCAATTAGTTTATAGTTAGTTTCTGCCATGAGCACAGAGCCAAAAGAAACATTTCAACGGTGCAAATGTAGTTCGCTTCTTAACCCCATGTCAATTCCCCAAACAAATTCCCCAACAAATATCAGATCACCTAATTAATAGGTTACGTTTAAGGTGACACCCTGCATTTGTGTCACATTGCTGTTGTAGATGTGCACATACTGAAACACGATATGAATGAATACTAAATGGGAAAAAAATCCACAGCAAAGAGATCACACCATTCTCAATTTGGTTTCAATTAACACATTTAAGGAGACAACTTCGCAAGTGCTTGATGTATTATTTGCTACAACATGCTGCGATTAGTTTCCCCGTCACACATGCAGGCATTATCACCTCATTAGGATAGATTGCTAAGTGCCTTTATAACAGTGAATTCAATCCCCAGATATCAAATAAGCAATGCACACCATTTCCTTTTCAATCCGGGTCCAGCTGGCTATGACCATATGCAAACACGCACGTTGCTTCCGAACTCGCATCCTGTTTCAAGAATCACTCCCCCTCGACCGTCACTGTCAGTACTTCCTCTCTGGAAATAGAAATCTGAGAATAAACCACAATACATTCATTCAACACAGCTTTGGACCTGACCAGTTATGTAAAGAAGTGCCTGGCAGTGTGTGTGTGCGTGTGTGTGTGTGTGTGTGTGTGCGTGTGCGTGTGCGTGTGCGCGTGTGTGTGTGTGTGTGAGCCTGTGTGTTTGATGGGAACTTGCACTTTGCCCTGTTGTATTTATAGACGTATCTTTTGCGTATAGTGGAGGAAGCGGCCTGGCAGAGATGAGAGTGTGGGAGGATAGGTATGAGACAGAATAGTACAGAGGCACAACAACAACAAAAAATAAAATGGGGGAAGAGTAAAGGTACCATTGAGGTTATGATGATGCTTAGTTCTCAGCGGATCTCTTAAAAGGGTATGCAGGGATTGCTACGCAAAGGCATATTAACAGGCATTTTAGGTAAAGTACATTTTAGGTAATGGACATTTTAGTGCTATCGGTTTGTGGGGCCAAGAAGGGCTACGTGGTTTCAAGAGACTGTCTCGGGGAAACAGCAGCATAATGGATGTAATGTTAATAATAAACATGGTAGGGGGCGGGTAAAAGAGTCTGCCAAAGCAGAAAAATGGAGAAAGGTTTGAAAAGGAAGGGAACAAGAATAAAAATGTATCCCACAAAAAAAAAAGTTTGGAAGGCAATCCTTGAAAGACTCTTTTTGTATCCTATTCTTCGCTTGAGGCTGCAGCAAACTTGCCAAACTCTCAGACTTCCCAGAAAGCATTGCTTCGGTATTTTCAATAATTCTTTTCAGCCAGGTAATCTACAGAGTAGCAAAACATGCTATTCTCCCTTGCTTTCTCCATGAACCGAGTCGTTTCTCGGTAACCCTCACAGCCAATTATCGCTGTAACAAACGTCCCCAGTCTCGGCTCCACCTCCCCCTGCCCCCCCCCCGTTCAAAAGGGATGAAACAAACGTTCTTTCCAAACGATTTTCAACCGCTGAACGTATCAACCATTAAATCTTCAGACAGATTCCACGTTGGTTCACGGCCAAAGCTGTCAATGGTCGTTCACTTCACACACACAAAAACACAGACACACACCCTCACACACACACGCACATACACACACACACACACACACACACACAGATTCAAACACACACACACACAACTTCATACACACACACACCTACACACACACACACACACACACACACACACACACACACACACACACACACACACACACACACACACACACACACACACACACACACACACACACACACACACACACACCACACACACACACACACACACACACACACACATACATACACACACACACACACACACACACACACACACACACACACACACACACATAAACACACACACACACACACACACACAAACACACACACACCCACACACGCAAACACACAAACACATACATACAGCTTCAAACACACACACACACACACACAACTTCAAACACACACTCACACACACACCTTCACACCTTCACCCTCACACACACACACACACACACCACACAACTTCAAACACAAACACACACATTCAGACACACAACTTCAACCCCCCCCCACACACACACACACATACACACACACACACACACCCTTTACATACACACACCCACACACAACCTCACACACATACAATTAACCTCACCACACACACACCACACACACACACACACACACACACACACACACACACACACACACACACACACACACACACACACACACACACACACACACACACACACACACACACACACACACACACACAAAAACACACATCATAATATAATAACAACTGCAGGCTCCAAAGATGAACGAAAGGAATTATACACATGAATAAGGTATGAAGGGAAGTCATCAAAACAAACAAAAACACATGCGCAACTATTTTTTAGCAGCTGCAGGAGCCTTTACAAAGATGCAATATTGACCGTAGATATGTTTTAATGAGTTTCAATTTAAAAAAACTGCGCTGAGACAGGATGCTCTGTCTCCGATGTGAAAAGACGAGAGCTTTGAAGGCTGTACCATTTGAGGAAAGCAGGGGGGTGACTATTTTTATGTATTAGGTGAAAACATGTATTTTACACAAATTGAGTGATAGGGTACACACTTAAGAAACAACAGTGGGCCTGTTCATAATTTATTTTTTGTTTAATGTAATAATTTAATAATTATCATGGCATTTTTTTAGCAACCTTAATTTTGGGGCCCTACGCGCTCTGCGTGCTCTGCATATGGGGAGCGGCGGCCCTGCACACACACACACACACACACACACACACACACACACCACACACACACACACACACACACACAACACACACACACACACACACACACACACACACACACACACACACACACACACACATTGATTGGATTGAGCTCCAGTGATTTGGCTGCCTTGGAGGGGGTAGAGTTACCGTTGATGCCTGTAACTTTATTATCGGAATGCCCAGCACTGTTAGCGATGGCTTCCTCTGACCACGGGGCTAAAAGTCCATCCCTCACTCCTGCCTCCACCCGTCACCCCCCCCCCCGGCCCCTCCGGTCCTCCCTGCCTCACCCCCCGCCCGGCCCCTCCGTCCTCCCTGCCTCACCCCCCCCCCCCCCCCCCGGCCCTCCGTCCTCCCTGCCTCACCCCCCCGGCCCCTCCGTCCTCCCTGCCTCACCCCCCCCCCCCACCCCCGGCCCCTCCGTCCTCCCTGCCTCACCCCCGCCCCCCCCCCCGGCCCCTCCGTCCTCCCTGCCTCACCAGCAGGTTCAATCAAAATCCTTCAAATCCTTTTTATCGCCGCCGCCCTCCTATCGTTTACTCGTGGCACAAAATCGGACCGCCAGAGAGGACGACAGGCGGCCCCCTGTTCATCATCATCATGGTCTCCTGCTGACGAAGAATGCCCCCCCCCCCCCCTCCGCCTCGCTCCGTCAAACACCGGGCGGAGGTTTTATTTAATACCATCACGGCGGCTATAAGACACAGTACACTAGGCTTTAGCGCCTCGCGTTAACCTGTGTGCGTGCCACACACTCTTCACTGTGCACAACAGGCACGGTCACTACACAACAGAGGGACGTGTCTAGAGCTCTTCGGACGGCTCCTCAGACGGCTCCTAGTGTGTGTCCAAAGGTGCCGAGGCCTGGCCCTGTAGCCCACATGCGTCCACCGGGCAAAGCCATCAAAAGACCTGCGATCAAAACCCCCCCCCCCCCCCGACCGCAGACTTAAAGGCGCCCGCTGAGTGGACCGGACCATGTGATTTCCCTCCAAACGCGGGGGTTAGGTCTCCTCTCCGTGACCTTTGCTTTGATCCGTGGTCCTGGACAGTCAAACGCTGTTATAAATAAAGATCACACGCGCGGGGCCACGCTTTCATCCTCACTAAAGTTCACGGTACGGAGGAGGGGGCCCCGGTGATAGAAAAGGGTTGATACTCACTCGTTGTCCCACCATTCTCTGGCCACGCGGCCGCAAAATGGCCGTCGGTTTGCCTGAGCATTGTTTTGCCGAAGCCAACGGCCGTCGCCTTGATCAACAAATGATTTGTCCTCATTAGGTGGAATTGATTGAAAGAGGCTCCCGTGCATTTTTGATACGTTTTGGTCTCCGGAATGAAAAGTGTACTATTGAATGTCAAATAAATAAACGCAATGGTAACCTGCGAGCTAATGAGAAAGCCTGTGAAGCTCATTGCAGCTGCCCCTGTGTTCTCCTCCTCCTCCTCCTCCTCCTCTTCCTCTTCCTCTTCCTCTTCCTCCTCCTCCTCCTCCTCCTCCTCCTCCTCCTCCTCCTCCTCCTCCTCCTCCTCCTCCTCCTCCTCCTCCAGATCATCAAGGACCAGAAGCTGTTGATCATCGTGGGTGGGATGCTGCTGATCGACTTGTGCATCCTGATTTGCTGGCAGATTGTGGACCCACTGAAGAGGACGGTGGAGGAGTACAGCCTAGAGGTCAGTGGCTCGCCGCTCGGGACTCAAAACAGGAAGCCCCTCGCGTTGGTTCCTCAACGCGGGTGAACTTGATCGGATTAATACCGCAGACCTCATATAGCGGGTCGGGGGGAAGTTTATATTTCTTAGCAGCATCGTTGTGGGTTGTCATGCCGATGCATGCCAACCCCCGACCCGGCGACGTTGCCATGGCAACACGGCGTTGCGGCGACTGAGCGGTGTGTGTCTAGGAGGAGGTGGTGTGGACGGGAGTGCCAGGCGCTGTCTGTGGCGCTGCTGGTTATTTTTGGGTCAGGATGAGAGCTGCCTCCTGTTTTTTTGATCCCCCTGGCGGGGCGGGTGCCAGGTTTGATGTGAGACGTTTGGCAGGGCCGGCTGGAGAAAGGGGGACTCGGAATCATGTTTCTGTCTCGCTATTGGGGGAAGCAGCACCTCTGGTCGTCGGGGGCTCTGTGCTGTGATTGGTTGAGGCTGGAACTCGAAACCCGCCGTAATTGGTTAGCCTTTCGCCGAATTGTTCCCAGTTGGATGAAATGGGGACGTTGGTTTGGCCAGGATTGTTTTTGGGTTTGGATCTGTGTCTTTGGGCAACACATGGCATTTCTACAGATAAGTGATATGCTGACAGAAGACTTCAGGGAATACAAACACTGAGTAATATGTGCCACATCAGGTTTGGTTTTATGCTGGGGCCAGACAAAATCACACGTTTTGTTATGTCAAGTTGAAATATATCTTTGCCCCTGGGCAGGTTAATAATACATCCCAATTAAATGAACGAACAAGCTAGAAAATCCACTTTCCAACAATGAAGCCCGCAGGAAAAGATGTGTGTAAGTGTGTGTGTGTGTGTGTGTGATGTGTGTGTGTGTGTGTGTGTGTGTGTGTGTGTGTGTGTGTGTGTTGTGTGTGGTGTGTGTGTGTGTGTGTGTGTGTGTGTGTGTGTGTGTGTGTGTGTGTGTGTGTGTGTGTGTGTGTGTGTTTGTGTGTGGGAGTGTGTGTGTGTGTGTGTTTGTGTGTGCGCGTGCGCGTGCGTGTGTGTGTTTGTGTATGTGTGTGTGTTTGTGTGGGAGTGTGTTTGTGTGTGTGTGTGTGTGTGTTTGTCTGTGTGTGTGTGTGTGTGTGTGTGTGTGTGTGTGTGTGTGTGTGTGTGTGTGTGTGTGTGTGTGTGTGTGTGTGTGTGTGTGTGTGTTATGCCCCCCTCCCCCTTTCTCATGAGCCACCCCAACAGCTCCCCCCATTAGTGCTGTTCAATTGCGGTAAATGTATCTGGCTTTGATGAGAACACCCAGACTGATCATGCTCACCGGGGGGCTACACCTCTGAAGGAAGAGATACCCCCACCCCCCGTGAGCCGTCTTCAAGGCAGGTGCACACCTCCGAAGAGCACGCACACACACAACTAACACACTAACTAACACACGGATGTGGCTGCTCAGATGTTTAGCATGAAAGCAAAATAGTATTAGAACGATCATATTTTACACAATATTGGTAAATACCAAGATTGGCTTTTTAATGGTAATACCATCGAAACAGTTTAGCTCATGGTCATTACTTTGAAGAATATGAAAATGTTAAGCATGGTATCAGATCTTTTTTTTTTCTTTTAGCCAGATGTTTCAAACCTCATATTCTGATCCATTTAAGGGCATTTCTTCTCACACTAATCATTTAGACTGTAATATTGGGTGTGATTATACATTGATCTTGTTTTTTCATAGTCACAGAGTGATTCAAAAACAACAAACGATAACGCAGAATTATTGCCCCAGCGCTAGAGCAAAACAAATTAGGTTTGAAACATAGTTGTCCTTTGTCACTGTGAACGTTTATAACGGATGTGAAGAATAAATACGCCTGCTTGCTTTTTGTCGTTCTACTGGTGTGTTTGTTGTGTTGCTGTAACCGCTCAAGATAATTATCGTTTTGCTACGTCAACGTCCCACTAGCTTGCTGCATGTGGAACTACCATATATGGTCCCCTTCTATGAGGTCTTTAGCACACAGAACACCCTGCTGGGGGCGGAGGTTGGCGCAGGCATGCTGCGGTACCACTGAATTTCGGGGGACACAACGGACGTCCATTCTTTGTTCGAAACTCATTTTGCTCACTTTAATCGTGTTTCTATGTGTGTTTTCGCTTGCTGCCAACGTTCTGCCACAGCTCGAAGGATGGCTGACAGTGTTTGCTCCTCATTTTGACTCGTCGGTGACTTAAATCACAGGAGCCGTCTGTAATATCGTGAGGGCTGCTTCACAAATAAATCCACTGAATTTCTGTCTGATGAAAACATTGCGACAGGGCTCTGGGGGATACACCATGGTACTGATGTGCGCAACGTTGCCAGGCGTATTTACACAGCACTGCTGATCTTGGCACACTCTAAAGGTATACTTAGCACATTTGTACAAGTCAAGACAAAAGCCCTGTTTTCCTTGCGATGATAGCCACATTAAAAACATATCTTTTACTCTTAGTAGGCTGATGGCGCGACGCGAGAGCATCGCGCCTCTGCGGCCTGGTGCTCGGTGGAGCTGGCTTGGCGCAGAAGGCTCTCAGACTCTGAGCCATGTGCCGGGGGGAGTGGTTTGAATGTATTAGCCGCTCAGCACATGAGCCTGGACCCCCCCCTCCTCCTCTCCCTCTTCCTCTGGGAGCCTGTATCTGAATGCCAGCGGCCATGGATTTCACACGTCTGTCTTGCCTCTGCAAGGCTCCCAATAGCACCACCACCCCCACCACCTCCACCTACACCAACACCAACACCAATCTGAGACGCATGGCCGTGGACGAAGCGCATGGTTGGAGTTCTCAACAGCTTGATTCTTTATGATATGTTGGTTACTTTAACTATATCAGCCATATTAAAAAGGGGAATGAGGTTTGTTTAATTGGACAAATCCCTTTCTGATTTGTCTCTGTTTGAAGACTGGACGTTGGACAACATTTCCCACTATAAGATCATTGACATTGATATTCAACATGTGGCAACAAAGGAAGTATGTGTGAAACGGGTCCAATGCGTGACCAATACCAAACACTCTGAATCTCAATGAGCTATGGAGATCAGGAAGGGGGTAACATTCAAACTGAATCCATCGTCGCGGATATCCTCGTGTGCGTCCCGTCTGTCTTAAACAATCCAAGTATATAAAATGTCTCTGAAACAAATCAATCAGATCTTACGATAGGCTTCATTATGAAACAAAACAGTCGATGAAAGTGTGTGTGCGCTGTTGTTTCGTAACTCAAGTCTAGCGCGTCATCAGCTTCAGACACATCGTCACGCGGGAACCCCGGTTGTAATGGAAATGCAAATCCCAGCTGGGCTGGGCTGTGCTAGTGGAACAGTGTAGAGATGGGCCAATAAGACGTAGTGGAGAAACTCCCCCGAGTGTAGTAACATGGTAAGCACATACAAGTTGTCACATCAAGAGAAGTCAAGCTATAAGAGAGAGGGCTGGATGTGTAGCCTGGTTGTGTAGTATCTTATCCTAGCTAGCCTTGTTGTAGATGAGATATGGGTTAAGCTAGCGATTGTTAGTGCTTGGCACTTGGTTCTATGAACATCCTTACGACGGAGATATATTGTTTCACCTTCTTCTGAAAAATGTCGTTATTGTAAGTCGATTCGGATAAAAACGTCTGCTAATGTAAATACACCCACTAGTTAGCTAGTGGCAAGCTAGCCACCACATTATATTCTCATAATATATCAAAATAAACAACTCCATAACATGGATAAAGGAGATTGACTGATAGCTGGCTCGCACCCTATAAAAGAGTAACAGGAGATACAAAATGGTTTCTGTACGCAAAGTATTGATATCTGCCCTTAGTGTTTTGAAAATCAATGCACGTGATAGATTCCTTATACCAGTTTAAACAAACAAGGAAGACGGGTTGCCCAGAGAGACATACACACTGTGTAGTAGAGCAGGGTCCATTGTCAGATACTGCCACCCTTGGCAGAACACCTGTACGCCCGTCCTCTCAGGTCCCCTATAGACTACTCCTGTTCCTTTTTTCCCCTGAGTGTAATTTACAACATCGGACACCAAAAACAACAGGCGGCGCGGCCGGGGATCAGGAGGCTAGCGCCTGGGTTTAGCTGGCTGCATTAAGCTAGCTGGGGTGTCTTTAACGGGAGGTGTGATGGGGGTCTGGCTGACACGGGGAGCTGAGTGGGAGGGAACAGTACCAGAGAACCCTCGGTCCCGGGGGGTGTAATGCGGTCCAGGTGGATAATACACCGCTGGGACTTTTGCTATCGTCCTTCCCCCCCTTCAGTATGTCTCAGACACCTACTCTCTCTCTCTCTCTCTCTCTCTCTCTCTCTCTCTCTCTCTCTCTCTCTCTCTCTCTCTCTCTCTCTCTCTCTCTCTCTCTCTCTCTCTCTCTCTCTCTCTCTCTCTCTCTCTCTCTCTCTCTCTCTCTCTCTCTCTCTCTCTCTCTCTCTCTGCCTCACACACACACACACACACGCGCGTACACATGTACTGTCTCCCTCACTCCCCCTCTCTGTCTCTCTCCTAGCAGCACCCTCACCCCCACCCTCGCCTTCTGCACCACTGCAGAGCATAACGTTGACCTTGGATCCTCTCTGAGGGCTGCGTCTTTCCACCTGGGGTCTGTTTGTGTGTGTGTGTGTGTGTGTGTGTGTGTGTGTGTGTGTGTGTGTGTGAGTGAGTGTGTGTGTGTGTGTGTGTGTGTGTGTGTGTGTGTGTGTGTGTGTGTGTGTGTGTGTGTGTGTGTGTGTGTGTGTGTGTGTGTGTGTGTGTGTGTGTGTGTGTGCGTGCGCGTGTGTGTGTGCTTGTGTGTTCCACCAGGTGTTATTGAAGTGTCACCAGGAGGCGGTTCATATCTCTGCTCCTGGCCTTGTCGTTGTTTAAAAGAAAAACGTCACAAACGAGGGATTCCCTTTAATGGTCAGGAAGGAGAACTGTGTGTGTGTGTGTGTGTGTGTGTGTGTGTGTGTGTGTGTGTGTGTGTGTGTGTGTGTGTGTGTGTGTGTGTGTGTGTGTGTGTGTGTGTGTGTGTGTGTGTGTGTGTGTGTGTGTGTGTGTGTGAGTGTGTGTCTGTGTGTTTGTGTGCTTGTGTAAGAGAGAAACTGTGGATGTGTGTGTGTGCTTGTGTGTGTGCTTCCATGCAGACCTGTGCCTGTGTGTGTGTGTGTGTATGTGTGTGTTATTTTGTGCGTGTACGTCTGGATCCAGAGGCGTTACAGGTCGAGGTGATGAATGTTGAATGTCGATCCGGGTAGGAACCGAGTGAAATCAGTTGTATCTGCAATTGGTACACAAAAAAACAAATTATAAAAAAAACAAAAAAATCAAAGAAGGCAGGCTAATGAGCGACCACCACCATTTTGGCCGTCAGCATTAGCCTCGCCAGGGAGGAAATGGAGGAGAAACAAAACAACAACATGAAC
>OLKM01001837.1:11372-26372 GCA_900291075.1 Melanogrammus aeglefinus | reverse complement strand
GGCAATATAGTGGTATTTACTTTGAGAGGGACAAGGGTGTGTGATGTGTGTGTTCATATGTGTGTGTGTGTGTGTGTGTGTGTGTGTGTGTGTGTGTGTGTGTGTGTGTGTGTGTGTGTGTGTGTGTGTGTGTGTGTGTGTGTGTGTGTGTGTGTGTGTGTGTGTGTGTGTGTGTGTGTGTGTGTGTTCATATGTGTGTGTGTGTGTGTGTGTGTGATGTGTGTGTGTGTGTGTGTGTGTGTGTGTGTGTGTGTGTGTGTGTTCATATGTGTGTGCGTGTGTGTGTGTGTGATGTGTGTGTGTGTGTGTGTGTGTGTGTGTGTTCTTATATGTCTGTGTGTGTGTGTGTGTGTTCATATGTGTGTGTGTTTGTGTGTGTTAATATGTGTGTGTGTGTGTGTGTGTGTGATGTGTGTGTTCATGTGTGTGATGTGTGTGTTCATGTGTGTGTGTGTGTGTGTGTGGGGCAGGGTTGTGGTTGTGTGTGTGTTCGTGTGTGTGTGTGTGTGTGTGTGTGTGTGTGTGTGTGTGTGTTGTGTGTGTGTGTTCATATGTGTGTGTGTGTGTGTGTGTGTGTGTGTGTGTGTGTGTGTGTGTGTGTGTGTGTGTGTGTGTGTGTGTGTGTGTGTGTGTGTGTGTGTGTGTGTGTGTCTCGGTGGGCGGGCTGCTTCCAGAGGTGCTGTGTTTGTTGACAGTCAGGCTGGTAAATTGGACACACGGCGGCGCATGGCTGCGCTTGTTTAGGGGGAGAATCGGAGGAAGATGGAGTCACGCAGCAATATTTACCACCCGGTGCTTACTCTCAGGCTAAAGTGCTGCTTGATCCTTATCTCTCTCTCTCTCTCTCTCTCTCTCTCTCTCTCTCTCTCTCTCTCTCTCTCTCTCTCTCTCTCTCTCTCTCTCTCTCTCTCTGTCTCTCTCTCTCTCGCTCTCTCTCTCGCTCTCTCTCTCTCTCTCTCTCTCTCTCTCCCCCCCTCTCCTTCACTCCATTCATTCATACCTCAATCTCACCACCTGCCGTTTGCTCTGAATCTGTTCAAAGACGCAAAATAGTTAAGGCGCATATGCGCACAGACATACACACACACACGGATGCACACACACACACACACACACACACACACACACACACACACACACACACACACACACACACACACACACACACACACACACACACACACACACACACACACACACACACACACACACACACACACACACACACGGTGCCCACCTTTCACTCTCTTTTACCTTTCCCTTACCAATCCCCCCGTCCCCCGCAACTCCTTTCTCTCCTCCAGACTGCAGTTGCTAGGCAACAGCTGATTGAGCATGAGTGGTATGCAATTGACCAATTAGAAGTCTACCAAATGAAAAGTGGTGTCAAGAGTTCCAGCCGTTACTGCTAAAGCTGTGGCCAGTGTTGGACGCTCTGTTTATCTGTCTGCGTGTCCGTCTGTGTGTCCGTCCGTCCATCCGTCCGTCCAGCCGTCCCTTATTCCATTCCTTCTAATGGTTTTGGCAATATGCCTATAGGGGGTCCTACTCCTCCAGGGGTCCTACTCCTCCAGGGGCCCTACTCCTCCAGGGGCCTTACTCCTCCAGGGGCCTTACTCCTCCAGGGGCCCTACTCCTCCAGGGGCCTTACTCCTCCAGGGGCCTTACTCCTCCAGGGGCCTTACTCCTCCAGGGGCCCTACTCCACCAGGGGCCTTACTCCTCTAGGGGCCTTACTCCTCCAGGGGCCTTACTCCTCCAGGGGCCCTACTCCTCCAGGGGCCTTACTCCTCCAGGGGCCTTACTCCTCCAGGGGCCTTACTCCTCCAGGGGCCCTACTCCTCCAGGGGCCCTACTCCTCCAGGGGCCTTACTCCTCTAGGGGCCCTACTCCTCTAGGGGCCCTACTCCTCTCGGGGCCCTACTCCTCTCGGGGCCCTACTCATACAGTCTAGGGGCCCATATAGTCTGGCACCCTGTCGGTCCCCCTGAACAGAGACGGCCTCCAACAGCAGCCAGACCCCATGCATTACACACACACACACGCACGCACGCACGCACGCACACACACACACACACACACACACACACACACACACACACACACACACACACACACACACACACACACACACACACACACACACACACACACACACACACACACCTACACACACGCTATGTCCATACATTATGATGTGAAAGATGAGGAGGATGATGATGATGGTTATACTGATAGTGATAATAGTAGTGATGGGAATGATGATGATGACGATGATGAGGATAGTAATGATGGTGTTGATGGAGAGAACGTGGTTATGATGATGAAGATGATGAGAGTGATGATAGTATCGATGGGGACGTCGAGGAGGCCGAGGTGGACGGGGATGAGAGTGATTGTGTAAAGGTTTGTTTGGAGGAAGAGGAAAATACAACACATCCATGCAACGGTACTGGAGTGGAACGCACACAATATATTCAGTGCATTGAAGTAGTAAAGGAAAGCGAAATACCGCTAAACCATGGAGTTTACCCAGGCTCTCCTCATGCATGAGCCATGATAACCCATTTTACCTTCAACACATTGTCTCCTGCTAAATCCACCGTTCAATTATTCCAATCAGTGTGGCAGGAGCTGCCGGGCCGATGACCAATCTACAGTTGGCTGCTTGGCTCGACTTTAATTACTTTGCAGCGCGCCCCCGCAAGCAGTCACATGTGAGTGGGGTGCCACACACGTGTCTGCAGGGGGGCAACCAAGGAACCTTGGGAATGGCCAATTAGAAAGCAGGTTAATTACTCATCCCACTCGCACAGGACAGACACAACACGTAACACACACACACAAAGACACACACTCACACTTCTAAGTCTTTATACACACTACACACACATGCAACGACACACACACACACCACTGTCACACTTCTAAGCATCACATGCAGTCTCACATCACACACATACACTCTCTCTCTCTCTTTCACTCACACACACACACACACACACACACACACACACACACACACTAACACACATAAACACACACACACACACATTCCAAGTGCTTATTTCGATGTCTGTCTCTCTCTTCCGAACATACACTCACACACAAACACACAGCAGTTCTAATTACAATGTGTGTCTCTCCTTAAAACAACACACACACACACACACACACACACATCACACACACACACAACACACACACACACACACACACACACAACACGACACACACTCACACGCACACAATAGACGCCACATCCAATGAGGACTCACACCTTTCAGAGTTCACCTAGACTCTTCACAGCCATCCAGTCCCTTCCGCCCACCATGGTATGTTGTACGTCCTGGCACTTAATGTACGTATTTATTGTACGCACTTAATGTACGTTGTACTTATTCATAGTGCTTAATTATGTAGCATCTGCAGTAGCTGCTATCACTGCTGTAGAAGGGGAATGGGTTAGCCTAGCGATTGTACCGACACCGATAAATGGTTCACTTCCTAGACCAATGTAATTCATTGATAACACTGGATAAAATCCGTCTGCTAAATGCCCTAAATACAAATGTAAATGACATACAGAGAGCCAGGGTGGGTGTCTTTGGCGTCAGCGGCAGGAAGGGGCTCCGTGGGGGTGCGATGGTGGCAGGGACCGGGGGAACACAACCATGAGAACAAGGCAGGAAAAGGGCAGGACGTCAAGGATGTCGGAACGTCGGGACGACACCGCGGAGGAAGAGGAGAGGAAGACGGAAGGGAGCGGGACGGCACATCGATGGAGACGTGGAGGCAGAGAAAAGGGGAGAGGGATGAAACGCGCGTCCCCTGAGGAGGTGGTTCTAGGGGTGTGTAGACAGAGAGGGAGGGAGGAGGGAGAGAGCTAACAGAGGCTGGGAAGAGAGGGAGGAGGATGATGAGAAGAGAAGTATGCCTCAGGAGGACAGAGTGATAAGAATGGCGTGGAAGATTGGAAGGCAGAGAGAGAGAGAGACATTGTGTTGGACAGAGAGAGTGACATAGTGTGGGGCAGGCACTACGATAAAAGAGTTGGGTGGTTGCAGCGAATCGAGGGGGGTCTCCGTCCATTGACATTTTTTGGGGTTTGCCAGTACCCTTTAAAATCAATCAGACATAGAATACATCCTCACATGCAGGGCATGGAAAAGCTTACACTGCATATACAACCTAAAAGCCTACGCCAAGCTATTGACCCATTGGTTGCCGTCTGAATATGAGGCAAATCATGATCACTGTCCTACTAAAGCGTCCATTTTTTGAGTCTTCCAATGTTATTCAAAATGCAGTTAGAAATATGGGACAGTTGCTTCATTTCGTTTCTATTAAACAGGGCGAAAGACTTAATGTATATGTAACTTACATGCTCATTTTAAGTATAACATTGCTTGTGGAGTCCGATTCCTCCACTGAAAACGGTGGAAAGTGCTTACAACTCTCTGCTAGTTAGCGATCTCTCTCTTCTCTGGATGTAGCTTTGTTTTGCGAATGCTGCTGAGGGAGGGAGCCTATTTGATTGATTTGCCGAATTGTCCAATAAAGTGGTGATAAAAAAAATAGGAAGCCATGCCATTGGTAATGGTGCCACGATAAATTTGCAACCCGGAGTAAAATTTTTATGCGCCAATGAAAAGCTGTCTCTGCTTGATAGACAGCCAAAATTGGCGAGCTTCGTTGTAGACTTCTCGTTTACCGGGCGCCTCCTCGACTTGGAGAGGCTTTATCTCGAATTGACCAATACCTAAGCCTACCTAAAAGAAGCGTTTTAAGACCATTTAAATGTTGCTGTCAGACAGGTGATATCACACCAGTTAACGATGGGATTAGAAACGCTATGTAATCTTGTTGACGTTCCGTATTGAATGTTTCTTTCACCAAAGTTGACAGATATATTCAAGTAAATCTTCACGCTTCAACGTGAGGGTAAGCGCCCTATGCTGCCCCCGAGAGAGAGAGAGATGAGAGAGAGAGAGAGAGAGAGAGAGAGAGGGAGAAGAGAGAGAGAAGTAGAGAGAGAGAGAAGAGAGAGAGAGGAGAGAGAGAGAAGAGAGAGATTAGAAGGAGGAGATAGAGAGAGAGGAGAGTATGTATGAGGATAGGGACAGTCCAGGTGCACCAAGCTGCAGCGTTCACCCGCCCGTGGTGACATTTGGAACCCGGCCGACCGGCGCAGGAGCCCCCCCCCTGAGCCGCTGATCCGTAGGAAGGTCAGATAATTAAACCCAACGCCATGGCGACGGAGCTGGCAACGAGCCAATCCACCTTGCCAAATCGCATACCCCCTCCCTCCCAGTCACACAGCACACGACAACACATCACACACATCACAACGGCACACACAACACAACACACACACAACACACACACACACACACAACAGCACACACACCCTAGCAGGAACTAAAGGAAGCGGGATCTGTGGTAACACGCTGCGACTTCGCCCGGTGAGTGGGGTGCGCCTGAGGCGGAGGGGTCGTCGAGCCGGCGGCAAGGGGGGTGGCGGCCGCCGTCCAGCGCGCCTCTCCGACTTAATGACGCGTCTGCTATCTGTCATGGTCTGTGTCCTGTGCCGTGCACTGACCTTCTAATGGCCAGCTGCTCATCCTGGGTCTGGAACCTGTGTGTGTGTGTTGTGGTGTGTGTTTGTTTCTGTGTGTGTGTGGTGTGTGTTGTGTGTGTGTGTCGTGTTGTGTGGTGTGTGGTGTGTGTGTGTGTGTGATTACTATATTTACTACTTTATTTCCGCTTCCGCTCCCTCCTCCTCCTCGCTCCTCCTCCCCTCCTCCTCCTCCTCCTCTTCTCCTCCTCCTCCTCCTCCCTCCTCCCCTCCGCCTCCTTCCTCTCACCGTGCACGCGCTCCTCACGTCCTTTCCCGCGTCCAAGAGTCTCCACGAGGGCGGTGTGTGTCTTTCTGTTGTTGTTTTTGTTTTTGGCTGGACCTTGGATCGTTAGCCCTGAGAGCTTGCCAGGTTGCAGTCTTCACAACACTCCCCCAGCGTGATTATTAATGATCTCAGAAATATGAATAGAGGGAAAAACATGGTAACAAAGCGTTGGCGGGGTGAAACGGCTGATTGATCTTCAAAGGGGGGGGGGCCCGACTCCGGAAAACTTTTCTGAGCACGCTTACATCCAGGTGTCCTGAGTAAGCGTTCGCCACTAACAGCTGCTCGTGGGCTGTGGTTGTCTTGATTCTGTGTGTCTGTCCCGCCAAGTATTTGAAGTCGCCCCCGGGGTGGCGAGGAGAATCAGTGGATCCACGGTGTGATATCAATCAAAAAGATGATTGCTAAACTCAAAGACCTCCTCTGGTATGAGTTTGGACGTCATGGACACCACGAGGCCATCCTTTCATGTTATTGTCAGTCAATGTTATTGTTACTGACGAGACACCATGGAGTCAGCATTGTCATTGCAAGCTGAAAGTTCATTGCAAAGAAACACATCACTGTATGCTGAAGTGTTCCAATAAGCATTCTCTCTCTGTCTATACTTTTATACTTCAGTTACTGCTAGGCCCATGGGTATGCTTTTTAGCTCAAACATATTGCTTTTACCTCCTATTTTCTCTCTCTCGCCCCCCCTCCTCTCTCCTCTCTCTCTCTCTCATCTCCTCTCTCTCCCTCTCTCCTCTCCTCGCTCTTCTCTCCTCTCTCTCCTCTCTCAGCTCTCTCTCTCTCCTCCGTCCTCCTCTCCTCCTCCTCGTCCTCTCTCTCTCTCTCTTCCCCTCATACAGCTCTCTTTCTCTCTTCCGCCTCTCTCTCTCTCTCTCTCTCTCTCTACTCTCCCTCTCTCCTCTCTCTCTCTCTCTCCGTTCTCTCTCCCTCCTCTCTCTCTCTCTCTCTTCCCCCCTCTCTCTCTCTCTCTCCTCCTCTCTCTCTCCTCTCTCCCTCTCTCTCTCTCCTCTCTCTTCTCTCTCCTCTCTCTCTCTCTCTCTCTCTCTCTCTCTCTCTCTCTCTCTCTCTCTCTCCTCTCTCTCACCTCTCTCTCTCTCTCTCTTCTCTCCTCTCTCGTCTCTCTCTCTCTCTCTCTCTCTCTCTCTCCTCTCCTCTCTCTCTCTCTCTCATCCTCTTCCTCTGTCCCTCCTCTTCTTCCGTGTCAGCAGCCACCGCTGGCTTCGGGGGGGTGGAGGGTGGGGGGGCAGGCCCCCAGAGAGCCGGAGCAGAAGGGGACAGAGATGATGAATGTCTTGGATCGATGCGCCCGCTTCGCTCAGGAAGTTCACCGGTGTGGCGGGTGGTGGGGTGGGCAGATTGGGCTGGGGAGAGATTGTAAACCATATGCGGCTGTTTGAGCCGCGCGCCAGACATTTAGCTGTCCTCCAGGATGGCGAGGCACCGCGCGGTTCTTCCTCCTCTTTGCTCGCTCTCTATTGTAAATCTTCTCGCGTCCTCAGAGGGAAATGCAAAGCAAGCTGAAGTTTAGAATCACACGGTGTCCTCAGGGAAGGGTCTGCCTGCTTTGATATATAACACACGGCGGTTACAACTTTTGTAGCAAATAATTAACACAACAAATACAAAACAATTGCAACATACAGAATAATGCTTAGCATGAAGTAAGCTAACGCTACACTATAATGTACAGTGTATTGCATAGCATGACGTTAGGTTACTGCGCGCTATAATGTACAGTGTAATGCCTAGCATGAAGTTAGCTAACTTAACACTATAATGTACAGTGTATTGCTTAGCATGAAGTTAGCTAACTTTACACTATAATGGACAGTGCATTGCTTAGCATGAAGTTAGCTAACTTTACACTATAATGGACAGTGTATTGCTTAGCATGAAGTTAGCTAACTTTACACTATAATGGACAGTGTATTGCTTAGCATGAGGTGAGCTAAGAGTACATGGTTACGCAACGTATCCAACACCTTGAACAAAGTTTGCTACCAGACGTACAAATCAATTGACAAGTATTTTTTTTATCGCGACTCGTTATCATAATATGTCACAGCGAATGGAGAACCCGCTGTAAAAGTGTGAACAAGCCTCTTCCAGGCGGTGTAACACCGTCTGTTTCACTGAGGCACTGCTTGCGCTACAAGGTGTGCCTCGGTCGGCCTTCCTCCTTACTAAACGTCAACCCCGATAAAGTCCACCGCCGCTACGTTCTGACAGCCAGGCAGTTCCCCAGGTCCTATGTTCCCTGGGTGCAAAGGGTTAGGGTCAGGTTTAGGGTTAGGGTTAGGGTGTGGGTTAACCCTAAACCTAACCCTAACCATAACCATTCGGAGGAGGGCCATTCTAACCAATCACAGGCGAATCAGAGGCGAAAAAGGCGGTACTTGGCCCCACAATCCTATGAGAGAGAGAGAGAGAGAGAGAGAGAGAGAGAGAGAGAGAGAGAGAGAGAGAGAGAGAGAGAGAAGAGAGAGAGAGAGAGAGAGAGAGAGAGAGAGAGAGAGGAAGAGAGAGAGAGAGAGAGAGAGAGAGAGAGAGAGAGAGAGAGAGAGAGAGAGAGAGAGAGAGAGAGAGAGAGAATTCAGCGAAAAACAAAAGCGCTGCAAATCAGATAGCGCTAATCCCGCCCAATCTATTCTCGTTGCGTATGTCAGCACGCCAGAGCACTGGGAATCGTGCTGAGAATCGCACGTGTGTGTGCATTTAATGCGCATGCTGGCTTAGAAAGCCGATCACACACACACACACACACACACACACACACACACACACACACACACACACACACACACACACACACACACACACACACACACACACACACACACACACACACACACACACACTCACTCACACACCTTTCTGTGTGTTAGAGTATGTGTGTGTGTGTGTGTGTTCGTTGAGGCTCCCCTCAACACCTCAACACCACAGGACAGCCATCTGTCCTGTAATTAACCTCCCTGACACGCAGAGCCCAGCTCTCGGAGGCTCCAGCTTTCCCGCCCATTTACCGGTCACGTGACCTTGTTTACCTTCTAATGCGCCGGGTCTTGGGCTGAATGGTTGCGAGCACTCCCAACGTCTGTCTGTGGGTTACTTTCTGTTCTGTCAGTCTTATTATCCCTGGTGGTAGGTGCCCAGGGTGTACATTGACCAGGACGGCGTTGAGCTCCAGCACGCTGCAGCCCTCAGGGCGTGTCGGGGGGGGTTGGTAGGATTGTGTGATGTAACAACGACACCCTGACTCTACTGTTGGTAACTTTCCTGGATTCATTAGTCACTGTGAAGGCTCTGCCGCGCTGATAACACCGAGGGGCAGACGAGAGGGGTTACAGATAGATAGAGACAGAGAGAGTGTGGGAGAAATTGGCTGGAGAGAGAGGGAGAGTGAGGCACAGAGTATGGCGAGATAGCAACTAGAAGGGTCAGGCAAAGTCGAAGGGGACGGAGAGGGAGAGTGTGAGAGATAGTGCCAAGAAACAACGAGGGGCTGGAAGAACAGAGTCTGCATGTGCACGTACAATTGTGTGTGTGTGTGTATGTGTCTGTCTGTCTGTCTCTGTGTGTGTGTGTGTGTGTGTGTGTGTGTGTGTGTGTGTGTGTGTGTGTGTGTGTGTGTGTGTGTGTGTGTGTGTGTGTGTGTGTGTGTGTGTGTGTGTGTGTGTGTGTGTCTGTGTGTGTGTGTGTGTCTGTCTCTGTGTGTGTGTGTCTGTTCTGTGTCTCTGTGTGTGGTGTGTGTGTGTCTGTCTGTCTGTCTGTCTCTGTTGTGGTCTGTGTGTGTGTGTGTGTGTGTGTGTGTGTGTGTGTGTGTGTGTGTGTGTGTGTGTGTGTGTGTGTGTGTGTGTGTGTGTGTGTGTCTGTGCTGTCGTGTGTGTGTGTGTGTGCTCTCGTGTGTGTGTGTCTGTCTGTCTGTCTGTCTGTCTGTCTGTCTGTCTGTCTGTCTGTCTGTGTGTCTGTGTGTGTGTGTGTGTGTGTGTGTGTGTGTGTGTGTGTGTGTGTGTGTGTGTGCGTGTGTGTGTGTGTGTGTCGTCCGCTGTGTGTGTGTCTGTGTGTGTGGTGTGTGTGTCTGGTCTGTCGTCTCTCTGTGTTGTCTGTCTGTTGTCTGTCTGTCTGTCTGTCTGTCTGGTCTGTCTGTCTGTCTGTCTGTCTGCTGTGGTGTGTGGGTGGGTGGGTGGGTGGGTGGGTGGGGGGGTGGGTGGGTGGTGGGTGTGTGTGTGTGTGCGTGGGAGAAAAGTTCTATTACAGTGTGAGCCGGGGGCCAATTCCATGCTGAATTCCATTGTCATCGGCAAGACAATGGGCCGTCATCACTGGTATTTCATACTCAGCGAGTGTCTGTGGGATATGAGGATCCTTTGGCACTGTGTGTGTATGTGTGTTTGTGTGTGTGTGTGTGGAAGACATTCAGTCTGAGAATAGCTCCGACGTCACCGCTGCGGTATACATTATACATTATATACAGTGTGTATTTACCGTCTCCGCAGTGGGGTGTCAGATAACTGCACTTCCTGGATCACGTACTTCCTCGGGTTTGTCTCGCATCGCACCCACTGTCTCCAGCCTGCGACGTATCGATGATACACACGGGAGAATACTGCCTGAATACTGAGTCTTTTGTCGGCCCCGCTGGACCTCTGAACCAGAGAACAGAGATGGGAAATAGGGGGCCATTAAGGTGCAAAGGTTTCCGAGTGACTCGTACACTGGGATCAATCGTTGCACCTTATTGCATTAGCAACATTTAACACGGACGTTGTGCTGATGGCTTGTTTTGTCTGACCTGTTTGTGATTCATAGCACATCCCTGCACCTTATGGTTGGGGGCGGCCAGGCAGCGTAGAGCCCAACATACACAGGGCACAATGTGTCAATATGATGGGGGTACATAGGCAGTACATCCTGTACATACCATATTTATATATACATGTACAGAATATGTGTGTGTTTGTGTACAATCGATTCCCACTGCGTAACAAATGGTATGGATTTCTGCTCAGGGAAATCATACGCTACTAGAGAGTGGAGGATGATATTGAAACAGCTTTCGACGGCTCTGATTGAGACGGGGGAATCGATGCGGTGGTAATAAAGAGAGCGAACAAGACGACACATGGAGTGGGAGAGTGTGTATGAAAGAGGAGTGTCCTGCCTGCGTCTGATTACGCCCATCAGGGGACGGAGGAGGTTGTACGACAGAGTGTTGCTTTGTTTGCGACACAACGTTACCCCAGTCTGGGGGCTGGCAGATCATAACTATTCCGCAATGTGACAACACGTAACCATAAAAAATGTGCGATATTAGTCCTCTGACTTCGGCGAGGGGTATGAATACGTCTGTGGTCGTGTGTGGGTTATTTTCACCCTGCGCTGGCGGGGGGATGGACGGATGCGGGGACCGAAATGGGACAGGCCCGGATTTGGATTAGACGAGGGACACGGGGAGATTGAGTCGGAGGACGCGTGGCTGTTGGATGCCTGGGTGTAATTAACAAGGCTCTGCTATTAATCATCCGATGCCATTGGGCGGGGAACTCGCTTCCTTCTGCCGTTAACAGCTTCGACAGCACGCGCTTAAATGGCACAGCCTGCATTTATTCATCAAGGGCCTTCCTTTCTTCATTTCCTTGGCTTCTCCCTTCTTTACGTTTGTTGACCTGTTCATCATTGTGTTGGTATGTGTGTTCACTCCCTCCTTTCCTTCACTCCCTCCTTTCCTTCACTTCCTTCCTTTCCTTCTTTCCCTGATTATTTCTTTACCTTTGCCCATCATTGTTTCACGTATGTGTCTGTTGCTCCCTCCCTCTCCTCCCTCCTCCCCTCCCTCCTCCTCCCTCCCTCCCTCCCTCCCTCTCCTCCCCCTCCCTCCCCTCCCTCCTCCCTCCTCCCCCCTCCTCCTCCTTCTCATAAACAATCCCAGATCTGCCTGACAGGCTGCTTTACAAGTGCCCGTCTTGTAAGAATGAGATCATTAACTCTTAACACCGTTTCCCCCCCAAGTCCACCTTCCGCAGCCCCCCACGGCCCGTGTCCACGTCCAGGACGCACGCCAAACCCTGCAGTGCCCTCCGATAGCAGGCCCGCGTCCAAAGGAGGACATGGAACGGGACTGCGCCTGATGGCCAGACCCGAGCAGCTGAGCACAGATAGCAGCCGCCATCTGACTACTAATCAACCCACTTTGGCTCTGCCAGCTCCGTTTGGCTGGAGAGCTGGCTTATGGATTGTCTCCTCCCCCTATCTGTGGATGGAGACTCTTTGTTCATATAGTATGCCTGCCTCTGTCTGCCTTAGCATCCTTGGTCGCACCGGCAGCCACGACCTGATCTAAAAGGTGGCAGTTGGAGCAGAAGGGGTCCGAATAGTATGCAAGAAGAGCACTTTCCTTCAAATGGAGCATAATGGCAGCACATTTTCTCCCATCTCTCTATGCATCTCAGTGGGAAGGTGGTGAGTACTATAAGCACTTCCCTGAGGGACATCCAGACGGGTGAGGGCGGATGTCCTCAACATCAACCGACTGGTCCCCCCCCCGTCACCCCCCCCCCCCCCCCCCCCCCGATCGTTCCCAGTGAAGCCCTGCTACCTTCCAGCGCTGCATTTAACATGAGGCGCTCAGCTGCCGGTGGACACAGATGGCCCGTGACTCAGACCCCCGAGCTGATCGTATTGACGACCGCACACGCCGCGGTGGTGGTGGAATCACGCCGGGAGGGATTCGGCCGTTTGTTCCATCGTGTTTAGAAGCGAATTAAACAACCCTCGGAAACGGATCTACAACGTCGCCGTGTTTGTCATTCAAGACGGTGGTTCTGTTTTCGTTGCCGTGTCTAAAAACGGATCAACGACTGCATCCGGCCACGTTATGGGGAGGACAGCAGTGTAGCGTTTAACGCCACAAAGGAGCGGACACTGATGGAGACGATATCAATTTGCTGTCGAATTATCCCTTCTCTTCATGTGGCGTCCGACTGTGGGCTGCTAAGGTGGTTCCAACATCATTTGGCTGCTGTATTTAACCCCCTTTGCTAAATAAAGAAAAACGGGTTGCTGGCATTTAGAGTCTTCATGGACATGGACTGAAAGAGACGCCGGTCAGGCATCGGTGTGGAGGTGCTGCGGGTAGTGTGACGAGGACACGTGTTGGATTCGTGTTGGATTCATCGGCCTTAGCCTAAGGGTTCCTGGGTTGTGTATCATTTGGGGTCTGGATTTAAGGTTCTCAAATCGCACACACACCCCAGCACCGCCACAGAAACCAGCCCATTCAACTCGTATCGCTCTCTTTGCTGGAGGGGTGCCTCCCCCTACCCCATCGCTCCTGGGGTTAAGAGAAATTATTGGTTGTTGTCCTTGGGACGGCCGGTGATTGCATACCAATGACAGCCGCGGTAATTCACTACGGCACTCTTATGGATTTCCTGCCCGTGGACTCTTGACAGAGTGCAGCGTTTGGTGGAGACAACACAAACAGCCCAAACAAACTAACTCTGCCCTGCCATATCAAAACTATACAGACTACTCCCGCATAAACTATTCTGCTTTAAGAGAAAGGAGGCCAGTGTTTGTTTCTGTGCCTCTCCTCAGGTAACGGTATCCAGCCATAAGGAGCTGTGTTTGTTGGAGCCAAGTGTTAGCGAGGTAGAGAGGGGCCCCAGGGGGCCTCTGACTCACCCTTGTTTGTATGTGTGTGTTTGGGTGGGGGGGGGTCATGTGTATTAGTGTGTATTAATGTGTGTGTGTGTGTGTGTGTGTGTGTGTGTGTGTGTGTGTGTGTGTGTGTGTGTGTGTGTGTGTGTGTGTGTGTGTGTGTGTGTGTGTGTGTGTGTGTGTGTGTGTCAGGTGTGTGTGCCAGGCAGACCCTCTGAGGTGTTGGTGGGGGCTGTCACATTAGTCCCTATGGCGTTTGCTGCAAATTGTCAGGTCCTGCAGTCAGCTATAGATGCTGCTATTCTCCTCCTCCCTCTCTCTCTCTCTCTCTATCTCTACCTTGCTCTCGCTCTCTCATTTTCCTTCCTTCTCCCTATCTCTCTCGCTCACGGTTTTGCACCGTCTGCATAGTACGGGTCAGTGGTATGTGTGAAAGCTCTGCTTCACAGTGATTGGGCTGTGGTGCACGTCTGTGTGTTTGTGTGATAGTATTCATAGCACACATGTATGCATGCTTGGGTGTTGGCAAACATTGTGTTTGCGTCTCCCAAGCGAGCGAGGCAACTCCAAAAAAGAAGACGATGATAATAACAGGGGACGGATGTTGCCTCTGAATGCTATCCAGCTAATAACGTGCGCGTCTCCCTCCCTCCGCGTCCCTGATTCTCAAACAGCACTACAGTGCTCGTGCTCTGCTTGAATGTTATACCAGCATGTGGTTTATGCCCATACATAACAAAGCCAGGTAAGCAGCCAAAACACAGGGTGCCTAGCAACCAGGGGGCTCTAAGGACTCAATTACCACCCCGGCTAGCAGGGAAGGCGACAATATAGAGAGACCTAAAGAGACTCATCGAGGGGGGGGGGGGGGGGAGAGAGAGAGATCAACAAAAACAAAACAAAAAAAAAAATTCAAAACCGGGGTAGTCGGCTTCCCCTCTGCTGTAGGCCGAGACATTCGTCTTGCCGCCCAAAAGAACCCTTGGTAATGAAATAAGGCGACAACTGTGTTCCCGGAGAACATTGCCCTGTTGTGCGTTGGCTCAGCCTGGGCAATGCCTGCTGGGGATTCCCCGCTCATTTACCCAGAGAGAGAGATATATATATATATATATATGTGTTTACTGCCAGATTGAAGCAGGCCATTATAATCTGCAACTTATTACGTTTGATTTGCAAAGTTATTACGTCCTGGAAATGGCAATATCTGCAAGCAAATTAAAATATTTGTCTGAACATATTAGGTTTGCTCAAGGCATGGCTAAATGAAGGAGGGGGTCCCCCTGTTCAATTAATGTCAACACAGGAGATAACTTGGGGTAATATCCGGGGGAAGATGTTGATGTGGTGAAACCCAATGGCGTTGTATCAGACGTGTAAACACGTTGGGATGGGGGGGGGGCGGGGGGGCCGGGGGGGGGGGG
>OLKM01001837.1:0-11340 GCA_900291075.1 Melanogrammus aeglefinus | reverse complement strand
GCAATTACTCCCCGTTAGTAGAAGTATCTCACTGCCATCGTTTGACAAACGACGTTGGGAAATGTGTTGCGGCGGGTCAAATGAAACGTGGCAATTAGTGACATGGAGGATTTTCCAAAGCTTTATTGTGGTTTATTGTCGGGCATTCATTGCCTTCAATAAAGTGTGTGCGTGACGGGGGGGATGGGGGGCTGCAGTGGCGCTGTGATGGGAATGAGTCAGAAATGTGTTATGTGTTAAAATAAAGAGGGAATACAAGGGACGGGGGAGTGGGGGGGGTTGGGGGGCGAATGGAGAAGGTCATCCCTGAAGGTCACCACCTCCAATCAGCAAGCAAAGATGAATAAGGAGACCGTCGTTCAAAATGATTTATTATAATATATATCTGTTGGAACTGTGGCCTGCAGCAGTGTGTGTGTGTGTGTGTGTGTGTGTGTGTGTGTGTGTGGTGGTGTGTGTGTTGGTGATGTCATGTAACCATTAACGTTTGACTGCTGATAATGTCAGCTGTGAATCCGTCCTTATTTTAAGTTGTACGGTGTCTCTTTGGAAGCATGAATCACATAACCATTAACGTTTGACTGCTGATAATGTCAGCTGTGAATCCGTCCTTATTTTAATTTGTTGCACTTCCTCTCGATGTTCAACCTGCTCATTAGCAGCGGCATACGCTGGCCACGTCCACCAAACCAAAACATATAACGCTTTGGCAAAGTAGCCATGCTTTTAGCTACAGTGTAACGCAGCTAATCAAAAGAGTTATCTCTTTCTCTTCCTGTTATTGCTCCTGTGAATATCTCTCTCTCTCTCTCTCTCTCTCTCTCTCTCTCTCTCTCTCTCTCTCTCTCTCTCTCTCTCTCTCTCTCTCTCTCTCTCTCTCTCTCTCTCTCTCCTCTCTCTCTCTCTGGTCTTCTTCTCTCCTCTCTCTCTCTCTCTTCCTGTTATTGCTCCTGTCGTCTATCTCTCTCTCTCTCTCTCTCTCTCTCTCTCTCTCTCTCTCTCTCTCTCTGGTGGTGTGGGGTCCCTCCCAGGGCCCATGCAGCTGGCTGCTGAGAGCCGTGGGCCCCTCAGAGGAAGCTCTTTGCAGCCGTTATGATGGGGGCGTTATGCTAAAGAATAGTGGCAATGAGAGCGCTTGGTGCGTGAGATAACAGAGGCCCCAGCCTGCTATCTGACAGACTGCGGAGCCTAAACCACAGCATTTGCATATTCTAATGGGACCACTGTTCAGGGTTAGCCGCTCACGCTAATGGCGCGTTTAGCCGCTAATAAATCAGTTAAGGCAGATCTCTGCAGGGGCCCAGGGAGCAGCGATTTCCTGTGTGTGCATGGGCGTGTGCATGGGCGTGTGTGTGCATGTGTGTGGGTGTGTGTGTGTGCTTGTGTGAGAGAGTTCGGAGAGAGTTTTCACTCATACACAATGTAAACAATATAGAGATAGGGATAAGGCCCATGTGTGTTTATATATTCTGTTTTGTCAGTGTGTGCATATTGTATGATACTGTAGCTTTGATGGTTTGTGTGTGTGTGTGTGTGTTGTGTGTGTGTGTGTGTGGTGTGTGGTGTGTGTGTGTGTGTGTGTGTGTGTGTGTGTGTGGTGTGTATGTGTGTGTGTGTGGGTGTTGGTGTGTATGTGTGTGTTGGTGTGTATGTGTGTGTGGGTGTTGGTGTGTATGTGTGTGTGGGTGTTGGTGTGTATGTGTGTGTGGGTGTTGGTGTGTATGTGTGTGTGTGTGGGTGTTGGTGTGTATGTGTGTGTGGGTGTTGGTGTGTATGTGTGTGTGGGTGTTGGTGTGTATGTGTGTGTGTGTGGGTGTTGGTGTGTATGTGTGTGTTGGTGTGTATGTGTGTGTGGGTGTTGGTGTGTATGTGTGTGTGGGTGTTGGTGTGTATGTGTGTGTGTGTGGGTGTTGGTGTGTGTGTGTGGTGTTGGTGTGTATGTGTGTGTGGGTGTTGGTGTGTATGTGTGTGTGGGTGTTGGTGTGTATGTGTGTGTGGGTGTTGGGTGTATGTGTGTATGTGTGTGTGGGTGTTGGTGTGTATGTGTGTGTGGGTGTTGGTGTGTATGTGTGTATGCATGTCTTTGTGTGCTTGTTTCTGTGTGTTTCTCTGCAGTAAAGTATATGAATGGAATAGGATTATGTGTTTCCCGCCAGGGAGGGGCTTTATCCACAGAGAGATAAAGCATTAACCGCAGGAGCTCATTTCATGTCTGTTTCCATACTGTCATACCAAAGGGCATTCAGCTGTTAGAATAACCCCCGTCTAAAGCAATCCAGGCAGACCAGACCAAATCAAACGATCGGATGAACACTGTAAGAGTCAGTGTATGGTGGCACATTCACCGCCGTCAATCACTTGTTACCCAGAGCTCTTTTGGACAGTGATTTGTGGCTGGCTCATCCTGTTGTAGGCCACGGGGAATGTCACTCGGTCAAGTGAAGTCTGGCTCATTTAGATTTAGTCGTTTACCTGTTTTTCCAAAAAAGCGGCGGTACTTTTTTTCTGCTTTTTCTCCTGCTAAGCTAATTACGCGTTGCATTCGTTTGCTGATGTTGTGTTGATACCCCGAATTTAACCCGGCAGAGGAGCATTTATCATATCGGATCACTCAAATTCGATTAGAAGAGTCTGCAATGGAGACTCGACCGGGGAAGGGCCCGCACAGAAGGATAAAGACCCAAGAGGCACGTCTAAGTATTGCGTACAAATATAGCTATTCTAGGCGTTTTTTCTTTTACTTGAGTAACAGGAAGTGATGACGCTGGTTCATTTTGGCAGTATCGTCGCAGCGCTGGTGTACGTCTGCCTGCGCTTGAGCCACGCAAATCTTTTCAACGTGCGCCAGCGTCCGTGTGCACAAATGGGTTCACGGATTGAAATAGACTATCCAGGTCCCATTAATCAACCGTCCAACACACACTCACACACACACGCGCACACACGCGCACACACCCAAAAACCACACCGACTAGAAGGACACGACTGGGTTTGCTGAGGGCCCACGTGGCTCGGGGACGGCCAGGGGCCACTCCTGCCCTGCCACCCTGGCCCCTATGCATGTAGGTCAGCCTCGGCCGCCAGCATACCCCCCCCCCCAACAACACAGCCATCCCTCCTCCTCCCTGTCCCCTGATGGCCCTCCAGCCATCCCCCCCTCAGTGGCCGCCTCCTCCTCCGCTCTGTATACGTTCATATCACGTCTTGCTCTGTGACCCTGCAGTTTATATACGTCCACATCTCGTCCCACTGGGTCATTATTATTATCATTATTATTATTATTATTATTATAGGATGGTTTCCGGTTAAAAGTGTGTTCAGCAGAATGAGGATGGACCTATCTTTCTCCAAGCCGCAGTAGCGGTAAAATGGGCTTGTATGTTTTAAAATACCACAAATAAGCCGCTCCGTAGTTTAATCCGCAACTTTTTAGGCGTATTTGCCCACAATCCAAATACACGGCAGCATTATGGTTCACGGCGCTGGCTTGGAAAAGAAGGCATCTTTAATGTTGCACATAATTCATTTAGACGCCGAGGTTCTGAGTTGACGTTCGTGGACTGAGAGCACATTGCGGAGAAACTTGTTGTTTTTTTTGTTTTTTATGTTTTTTTCCTTAATGTAAAATCATCAAAGCATTAGTGCTTTACTTCGTGACAGCATTAGGAACTTCATGTTTCATCTCTCCAACACAAATCTCTGAAAGTGGCGCAGATGTTTTCCCTTGGAAGTGTTTCTGTAAGCTGCACTGACAGTTTTTATTCGTAAAAATCGGGGCACATTCTGCGGCTTTATTTAACGAAAATAAGGTACACAAACGCACACACACAGTGAACACACACAGTGAACACACACATGTTGACGTTTGTAAGTCAGAGTGGCCATTAAAAGTGTTGGAGGATTTTGGTGGATTTTTCCTGTTCAAATGTCAATATTGCAGTACATCTGTCGGCTTCTCCTAAAACTGTGTGCAATTAAAACTGCTTTAGTGTTGTGGTGATTTTTCAAAGTTTAGTTCACTCGGTTGGTTTGAGGTAATTCTGCAACAACAAAAAAAAGAGACCCATCTGCCTCATCCACCTGCACACACACAAAACACAAAGCCTCCTCGAGGAGGGCTGCTTCACACACCACCGCAAGGAGTCTGCAGAGTCTGGGGACAGAGCACCATGCAGACACTTGTGTTTTAATTGTCTGTAAATCAATCACCAGACACCTCAGTTCTGTGAGGGGTCCCAGCGTCTTTAGCCGGCCTGCTCCTGGTTTGGGGATTCATTCTATTTAGTTGGAGGACCTTTTGCTGTAATTCTATAATTCAACTATAGCACCAGCACCACCACCACCACTACCACCACAACTAGCACCACCACCACAACATACACCACCACTACTAGCACCCCTACTAGCAACACCACCACCACCCCCACCCCCACTACCACTACTAGCATCACTACTAGCAACACCACCACTACTATACCACTACCACCACCACCTCTACCACCACAACTAGCACCACCACCACAACATACACCACCACTACTAGCACCACTACTATCACCACCACCACTACTAGCCACACTACTAGCACCATCACCACTACTACCGACACCAACACCTCCACCACCCTATGAAAGATCATGATAAGGCTGTGAAAAGTGATGGAGCATCCGTTTGCTGCTTCCCAGCCTCGTTGCCTGGCAACCCCAACCGACCCCCCACCACCCCCCCCCCCCGCCCCGCCACAAATGGAGCTTCGCTCTGACAGTCCAGAGCCACGACCACCCCATCACCCCCATCACCCCCATCACAGCCGTCACCACCGCCTTCGCTGTGGCGTCACCTTATGTGAAGCTGTTCCTCTTTTATGTGGATTGTATCCGTTAAACACAGGCGGGGTGGGGCAGAAAGTGTGCCGCATGCACTCGCAGGATCGACCCCTATTGCAGAGCACGTCTCCCTTCATAGGCTCATCATCTGTAATGAACAAGGTGAGGGGTGTAGGGAGCTCTCACTAGGGTCCACATCCACACGCATCTGAATGTGGACCAAAGCTGAGTTAATACCGAGCTTTAAGCCTACAGCACTCTCTCTCTCTCTCTCTCTCCCCCTATCTCTCTCTCTCTCTCTCTCTCTCTCTCTCTCTCTCTCTCTCTCTCTCTCTCTCTCTCTCTCTCTCTCTCTCTCTCTCTCTCTCTCTCTCTCTCTCTCTCTCTCTCTCTACTCTCTCTCTCTCTCTCTCTCTCCCCCCTCATCTCTCTCTCTCTCTCTCTCTCTCTCTCTCTCTCTCTCTCTCTCTCTCTCTCTCTCTCTCTCTCTCCTCTATCTCACTCTCTTCTCTCCCTCTCTCTCTCTCTCTCTCTCTCTCTCTCTCTCTCTCTCTCTCTCTCCCCCCTCCCTCTCCCTCTCCCCTCTCTCACCCCTCTCTCTCTCTCCCCCTCTCTCCCCCTCTCTCCCTCTCTCTTTCTCCCTCTCTCTTTCTCTCTCTCTCTCTCTCTCTCTCTCTCTCTCTCCTCTCTCTCTCTCTCTCTCTCTCTCTCTCTCTCTATCTCTCTCTCTCTCTCTCTCTCTCTCTCTCTCTCTCCCTCTCTCCTCCCTCTCTCTCTCTCTCTCTCTCTCTCTCTCTCTCTCTCTCTCTAAGGACAGCCATGTCGATTATCCTCCTTGTAGACGTATCTGTTCTCTCTCTCTCTCTCATCTCTCGTCTCTCTCTCGTCTCTCTCTGCTATCGCCTCCGCCTCTCTCTCCGTCTACGCTCTCTCCCTCTCTCGTCTTCCCGTCGCCTCTCTCTCTCTCTCTCTCTCTCTCTCTCTCTCTCTCTGTCTCTCTCTCTCTTAAGGACGGTAGCCATGTCGATTATCCTCCTTGTAGACGGATGCTGTTGTGTTGTCATGCCGTCAGCCCACCGTCGACGGTCGTCTTCTCCCCTCCAGTCCCTCCTGCTTCTCTGCAGAAACGCCCCAAACTTCAACAAGATGGTGGTTCTATTATAGAAAATAGATTCTTCCCCACGTCATCGCTTGCCCCACTTTCTCTCCTCCTCCTCCTCCTCCTCCTCCTCCTCCTCCTCCTCCTCCTCCTCTCCTCCTCCTCCTCCTCCTCCTCCTCCACCCTTCCCTCCTCCTCTCCTCCACCTCCTCCTCCTCCTCCTCCTCCACCCTTCCCTCCCTCCTCCTCTCCTCCTCCTCCTCCTCCTCCACCCTTCCCTCCTCCTCCTCCACCCTTCCCTCCTCCTCCTCCTCCTCCTCCTCCTCCTCCCTCCTCCTCCCACCCTTCCCTCCCCTCCTCCTCCTCCTCCTCCTCCTCCTCCTCCTCCTCCTCCTCCTCCTCCTCCTCCTCCTCCTCCTCCTCCTCCCTTCCCTCCTACTTCAATCCCTGCTTCTCCAAACCCTCTTACCTCATCTTCAACAAATGGACCGTATTAATCATAGTTACACAATCGTAACCCGAGTCCAATTGTTACGATGACGATAACAATATAATAGTAATAATAACACAAACCTGGTTGCTAGGGGTGATCCAGGCATTGTGACGTGTGTGTGTGTGTGTGTGTGTGTGTGCGCTCTGCGAGTTGTTGTCCTGCACCAGTGATGTGTTATGTGTCGGAGAGTGAAGAGGGGGTTTGTTTCCTGAGGTGTTTCCAAACCTTTCTGGGTGTTTTCTGGGGTCTACAGTAGGAAACAAAATGAGACACTGCATCTCTTATATATGAGTTTGAATATCTTGGTGTGGCAGATGTTAAGTTTGTCTGAATGTGGGACACAGTGTGTGTGTCCCACATTCAATCCACATTCTGAGTGTGTGCTTGTGTGTGTGTTTGGGTGTCTATGTGCGTAAATGTCTGTGTGTGTGTGTGTGTGTGTGTGTGTGTGTGTGTGTGTGTGTGTGTGTGTGTGTGTGTGTGTGGTGTGTGTGTGTGTAGTGTGTGTGTGTGTGTGTGTGTGTGTGTGTGTGTGTGTGTGTGTGTGAGTGAGTGACAGATAGATTGTTGGAGATAAACTGAAGAAGGTAAGAGTGTCCCTCCCAGACGGGAGGAGCTCAGCATTTGGACGTTTCCCAAAACAAAGAGAGCCACGGGTCGTTAAAGCGGTGCTTCAGTGGGGTTTTAGGGTTATTCAATAGACGTTATGAATACCGTTATGGCTCTGCGATGGTCCTCTTAAGCCTTCAGCGTCAGCGCTGCCTCAGGTTGTTAGAGAAACGTCTGAGAGCTCTTTTTGTAAAGATATCAAAGCACCAAAGTGTGTGCGTGTGTCCGTATGTTTGTTTGCGTGTGTGTGTGTCTGTGTAAGCATTTGTGCGTGTATGTGTTTTTCTTTGTCTTTGTGTGTGTGTGTGTTTACATGCATATGTGCGTTTGCATGTGTGGGTGAATTCATGCGTGCGTGCATGTGTTTGCGTGCGTGCATGTGTTTGCGTGCGTGCGTCATCGACTGCGGCCGTATCATGTCCTCCTCTCTGGCTCAAGTGTCCTGGAGGTTGATTTATCGATTACGTCCAAAGCCATAACCTTTCTTATATGTTTTCATTAAAAGCCCCTACGATAACCCGGTCTAATCTGAAGAGGAAGGGGGAGTGAGGGAGGGGGGTTGAGGGAGGTTGAGGGAGGTTGAGGGGGGAGGGTGGGCCGGGGGGGTGAGTGAGTGGTTGAGGGAGGTTGAGGGGGGGAGGGCGGGGGGGGGGGTTTGAGGGAGGTTGAGGGAGGTTGAGGGGGGGAGGGCAGGGGGGGGGGGTTGAGGGTGGTTGAGGGAGGTTGAGGGGGGAGGGCCGGGGGGGGGGTTGAGGGTGGTTGAGGGAGGTTGAGGGGGGAGGGCGGGAGGGGGGGTGAGGGTGGTTGAGGGAGGTTGAGGGGGGGCGGGGGGGGTTGAGGGTGGTTGAGGGAGGTGGGAGGGCGGGTTGAGGAGGTTTGAGGGAGTGAGGAGGAGGGGAGGGCGGGGGGGTTGAGGGAGGTTGAGGGAGGTTGAGGGGGGGAGGCGGGCGGGGGGGGAGGTTGAGGGTGGTTGAGGGAGGTTGAGGGGGGGAGGGCGGGGGGGGGTTGAGGGAGGTTGAGGAGAGGTTGAGGGGGAGAGCGGGGGGGGTTGAAGGAGGGTGAGGGAGGTTGAGGGAGGGCAGGCGGGGGGGTTGAGGGAGGTTGAGGGAGGTGTGAGGGGGGAGGGGGGGGGGCGGGGTGAGGGAGGTGAGGGAGGCTGAGGTGGAGGGCGGGGGGATGAGGGAGGTTGAGGGAGGTTGAGGGGAGGGAGGGCGGGGGGGGGTTGAGGGAGGTTGAGGGGGGAGAGGCGGGTGGGGGGCGGGGGTTGAGGGTTGGTCGGGAGCAATAAGAGGAAGTGACACAGGGAGGTGATTCCAGCGGCTGCTTTATATTTCCACCACAGGTGCTTATTTAGCCAGTAAGAGAGAGAGAGAGCAAACGAGAGGGAGAGATGGAGGGATGAGAGAGACAGAGGAGAGATGAGAGAGGAGAGAGAGAGAGAGAGAGAGAGAGGAGAGGAGAGAGAGAGAGAGAGAGAGAGAGAGAGGAGAGAGAGAGAGAGACAGAGGAGAGAGAGAGACAGAGAGAGAGAGAGAGGGAGAGAAGAGAGAGGAGAGAGGGGGGGGTCCAAGGTATTGACCGGGTGATGAGCGTGGTGAGAGGAGAGAGAGAAGAGAGAGAGAGAGAGAGAGAGAGAGAGAGAGAGAGAGAGAGAGAGAGAAGAGAGAAGAGAGAGAGAGAAAGAGAGAGAAGAAGAGAAGGAGAGAGAAGAGAGAGAGGGGGTCAAGGTATGACCAGGTGAGAGGTGGAGGGATGATCGAGAAAGAGAGAGAGAGAGTGTGGGGGAGAGAGAGAGAGAGAGAGAGAGAGAGAGAGAGAGAGAGAGAGAGAGAGAGAGAGAGAGAGTGAGAGAGTGAGAGACGGATGGAGGGATGATGGAGAGAGAGAGGGGTGATAGAAAGAGAGAGCGAGAGAGATGGAGGGATCAGGAGAGAAGGACGGTGGGACATGCTGACGATGTGGGGAAGAGAGAAGGAGGCAGGAATGGAGGATTTGTAAATTAACTTAATGAACAAACGTCATTAGCCCGGGCCGTTAACAACCTTAAGCCGCAATTATTGCAAGTTCTACTGTTTTTGAAGAGGCCTCCAGGGGCCTCCAGGGGGAGGTGGGTGTCTGAGCTGCGCTCACACGGTGCCACTGCAGTCACACTGAACACGCACCTGGTAGAGAGTGAGAACATGGAACCTGAGGAGCCAAGGATTTCATTCATGTTGTCAATGATGCACTCTGGGAATGGAGAGACAGCTGGGCGTACACTGAGCTGTTGTACTTACCTATGTCTCCCCTGTTTTCCTTCCTGTGTGTGTGTGTGTGTGTGTGTGTGTGTGTGTGTGTGTGTGTGTGTGTGTGTGTGTGTGTGTGTGTGTGTGTGTGTGTGTGTGTGTGTCTGCGTGTGTGTCTGCGTGTGTATATGTGTGTGTGTGTGTCTATGTTTGCGTGCAGGCTGATCCGCAGGGCCGAGACATCGCCATCCGTCCCTTCCTGGAACACTGTGAGAACACACACATGACCATTTGGCTGGGCATCGTCTACGCCTACAAGGGACTGCTCATGGTAAGAGAGAGAGAGAGGCCGAGTGTGTGTGTGTGTGTGTGTGTGTGTGCGTGTGACTGTGCGTGCGTGCGTGCATGTGTGTGTGTGTGTTATGGACATGCACTCTCAAGTGGAGCGTGTTACAATAAAGCACCTGCTCTTTGTTTGAGACATAAAATATACCTCCACGTGGAATAACTTAAAGTGTAATTCCGGCGAAAATTTAGCCCAGGGCCTTTGTTTTGACATGAAAACCCATCAAATAAGCCCTCCAGACACCTTTTTCATTGAAAATCGAGTATTAGAGTTTGGCGCAATGTTTGGTGTCCATGTTATTGACTTGGGCCATTGAGTTTCGCTTCCAAATCGGCATTTTTAAACCACTAATATTGTTAAAAATAGCACCAAACCCTCCTGCTGGTAGCATGACTTAGGGTCCCCTACACATAAAACGAAGCACAAACAACTTAGTTTTGCAAAACCCAAGCATGCTACAATCAACGCATGGCACGTTGTGGACAGAAGAGACGCACTGGCAGCTCGTGATTAACGCATTTAGAGGTGATAAAGGAACGCGCTCCACCTGGTCGTCTTACAGCAGCTTGAAGTCAAGAGAGAGAGACGGTTTGTGTTTGTGTTTTTCCCCGGCTGCGGCAAACAAATGAAAAGTTACACCCCAGAAACTTTCCATAGCTTTTTTCTATAGCTTTAGCAACATAAACGGATCTTTCTCTGCAGTTACCAAAGGGATCAACATGTAGGCTACTTCATTCAACTCTCACAACCATTCAGCCCCCATCCCCCACCCATCTCAGCAAGACGGCCACGAACCCCCCCCCCCCCCCCTTTTTTTGATATCTTGAGGAGCTTCAATCGATTGAGTACCATTTGGTTAGCCAAATGCTTTAGTAGTATTGGGGGGCAATGCTGCCTACAATGTCAATAACAACTCCTGGCTTTAGCCAATGCATTGGACTTCTCCTTGCGACGTTTGTTTTATTGTTTGTTGTATGTTATTGTACCGTTATTACACACATATATGACCATAATTACGTTCGGATGACTCTTCCGCAAACACCTTTACCTCAAGTCTATCCGTGGCCACTTGCTTGCACTCGTGGAATAGCATTGTTCTTCAATGACACTTTGTTTTGGGTTTCTTTGGGTCAGCAGCTCCCCTTTTAGGAACGATGAAGTTGTCCTTATCGGACATGGAGCGCCTGTCGCAGGACACTGTGATCCATCCTTCGTGCGTTCAGCATCTCGAATTTGGCGTTCTCAATCGTCCATATTCAAAACAATAAACGCCCCTTGGTCTGCCAGAGGATCGGTCATGTACCGCGATGGCCACTCTATGAAAGGTTCTCGGGGTGTAACTGTTCATTTGCCTTGCCACAGGCCGGGGCAAAAAACACAAACACAAAACGGTACTCGCTCTCTTGACTTCAAGCTGTAGCGCCGTGTCGTCTTCTGCTCGCGGTGCTGGAGCTGGCCTTCACTCCTATGCGTGTGATCACGAGTTGCAGTTTGTTTTTGTCAACAAACGTGCCATTGCTTGATTGAGCAAACAAATATTGTGTAAATAACACATATGCAAGGCCTTTATTTGCGGTGGTCAACACTTTGCTTATTATTATTTAGAAATATTAAATGAATAGAAATTATAAATTCCAAAACATTATTCCTGAACTGAACTCCGGCGCATTCGGCATGATTCGACTTGTGTAAACAACGGAACCTACCCGAGTTCTTTTTAAATTGATACTCCGGGTTGTAAA
>OLKM01001836.1:97579-102094 GCA_900291075.1 Melanogrammus aeglefinus | reverse complement strand
CCGCCCCCCTCTGACTGTAGGAATACGAGCCAACCATTTATTACCCCAAGCGTTCCTCCAACGGTCTGCACCAGGACTTCACGGTGCAGTGTGAGAAGATGGACATCCCCTTCCTCTCCTACCTGCCCACCGAGGTACCAGCACATCGCCTCCTCTTACTCCGTTACTTAATCCATGAAAAAGATTGGTGAAAACATTAATAAGATGTTCGGATTTGGTTTTCGAGTTGTCATGTTCATTTAGAAATTACGCAATTGTGTCGTGAATGAGCTTTTGGCTGGAAACACTGTGACGCAAACATCCGATGACTGTCTCAAGCTTCTCTATGTATCTGTATCTGTCCCTATCCAAATAAACCTTAGATAAATCAATGAATACAGTCTGATTTGATTCCATTGCTGTACTTCTGTTAACGCGGCTCTGGCTACAGTTTGAGATCTTTTCCCATCGGTCGCCACTGTTGTACATGAAGGGTCCCAGGCCTGCGTGGATCACATGGGCTTGCCGTCTGCTCTGTAGGTCCAGCTGATCAACGACGCGTACCATCTGGTGATCGACGCCATCCTGGGGCTGGAGGCCGACCCGGCCGACGTCAAGGAACCCTATGCCGGCATGCTGGCGACCCTGAAGCAGGTGAAGATTCCCATCGTCAGCGTGGACGTGCCTTCAGGTGAGTCAGGCTCCTTTGAGAAGCACCCAAAAGCTTGGCCCGGGTCTCTAAACCCTGTGTGATAGACGGGCCTCCAGACAGCCCTGGCTCCTCCTAGCCCGGCTTTCTCCAAGTCGGCCTGCACACACACACCAGGGATAAATCTTCCTGCTGTGGTTAACTTAGTGTGAGATTATCCCCCACCTCCAGAGAGAGAGAGAGAGAGAGAGAGAGAGAGAGAGAGAGAGAAGAGAGAGGAAGAGAGAGAGGAGAGAGAGAGAGAGAGAGGAGAGAAGAGAGAGAGAGAGAGAGAGAGAGAGAGAGAGAGAGAGAGAGAGAGAGGAGGGGGGGAGGAGGAGGGGAGAGAGGAGAGAGAGAAGAGAGAGAGCGAGAGAGAGAGAGAGAGAGAGAGAGAGAGAGAGAGAGAGAGAGAGAGAGAGAGAGAGAGAGAGAGAGAGAGAGAGAGAGAGAGAGAGAGAGAGAGAGAGAGAGAGAGAGAGAGAGAGAGAGAGGGAGGGGGAGGGAGACAAGACTCCATCCCGGCTGTCACCAGCTCCAGACTGTTGCTCTTTTCTCCCGCCAACTTGGTTCCCCATCAGGGGCTAGGGTAATCAGTTGTGGTGCATCTATTCAGGCTTGTAAGCGGAAAAAAAAACTTGATCGCAATTATTTGCTTCCACGAGGGATGTTTCCATAGCAGGTGGTTCGTCATCTGCTAAATATCAAAGTTGAAAAGTTTTCAAGTCTTTTTTTGGCTTTGCTGCTTTCAACACAAAGTGCCAAAGAACTCAGGATTACCCAACAGGATGCTCCCAAAGCTGTTAGCCTCCATGTCTCTCACCATGTCCCTGTCTCTGTCATCTCTGCTCCCAGGTTGGGACGTCGATGTGGCCAGCACAGAAGGAATAAACCCAGAGGTCCTCATATCGCTCACGGCACCCAAGAAGTGTGCCGCTAGTTTCACAGGGAAGCATTTCTTGGGCGGACGTTACCTGCCGTACGACATCCAGAAGAAATATGACCTGAACCTCCCAGAGTACCCCGGTACAGACTGTCTGATCGAACTGTAACGCACACAACCGACCCAGGCAGACCCGCTCCCTCCATTTTGAATAAATATGGGTACTCGGTTCTCATGTTTTGTACTTTCTAGAGTGTTCCAGTTCTACATGGTTATGATGTGCCGTTCCTCCATCGTTTAGAACAGGGTGCGCCCGTAGTCCTGCCTTTGAGACGCTGACCTACAGTAGAAGAGTCAAAGTACCATCTAAATCTGTAGTTTGAGTGAGATCTTAGGACCTGTTTTTCCTAAAAGGATTTTTTCGGTGAAGAGTTTCACCTGAGACTGATTTCATGCTCAGTGCTCTGTAATCTCCCGTTTATTTCCATCCGTCTTCATTTCTTTTGGTTTGGTTTGGAGATTGGGTTTGAAATTAAGAAGTATTTTCCACATTTGATTTGGAATGTCTTCTTGGCTCATTTTATTATACTCGGAACCATGGAGTTTTATTTATTGTTATAGCGATGCCCTTTTGATTCATTTGATAAAATCCCAATCTGTTGTTGAGTGTTGGTACTTTATTGGTTGAACGTACACTGATAGATTTGTTGATCTGTTACTTAAATAAAGGTCCCATTTAACAAGTGGCTTGAGTTCGATCTGATTATTGTCATCTACCTGTCTGTCTGTTTGTCCATCCATCCGTGGTCAGTCAGTCAGTCAGACAGTCAGCAGTCAGTCAGTCAGTAGTCTGTCTGTCCATCCCTCCATCCGTTGTCAGTCTGGCTGTCTGTCCGTCCGTCCGTCCATCTGTTGTCTTTCTGTCATTCTGTCCATCCATTGTTTGTCTTTCTGTTTACCTGTCTGTCCGTCCCTCCTTTGTCTGGCTGTCTGTCTGTCTATCCATCCGTCTGTCCGTCCATCCACCCATTCCTCTGTTTTAGTGCGGGAGAGTAGCAACCTCCAGCCAGCCTGAGGGATTTATGTGCGTCTCAGACGGGATTTCTAGGTCTCGGATAACCGATAGCAGACCGCTGCGTGGAGAACTCCTCGCTCGCCGCCCAACTGGAGCTGATCTGCAAATCAAAGCCATAAACAAAGTGTGATCAGACTAAATTAGAGGTGGAAGATGCTTACTCCTCACTGCACTAAGCGCTTGGCTACGCCTATAATAGCCTTGGAGTAGGACTGTGTTGTGAATGACGCTGCTCTTTTTCTTGCTTAGCGATGAGGTAATTCGTGATTTAAACAAAGCTGGGGAGACTTCTCTGTATACGAACTCTGTGCGTGCAGGCATGTGTTCCAACACATGTCGCTACGTTTAGGAATGTGTAGTAAAACGATGGCCTTCAATCCACTCAGCGGTAAAGCTGTCAAGAGCGGGGCCAGGGTCGGACATTATTACAGGGACACGGATGAACACACACTCGTCGTGAATCCCCTCGTGAATCCTGTCCCTTGCAGGGGAACAAGGGCTTGTCAGCAATCACAGAGCGGTGGCTTTTATAGGGTCCTGTGGCTCAAGTGCCCCAGAGTCTTTACCGGTGCAGAGGGGGCCCGCGTTCAAAGCCACACTGCGTCCCACCTTAAGGACCCAAGAAGTATTTTTATTGCTCCGGTGGCACGACATAGAGAAGCACAGAGTCAGAGCGTTCTAAATATGGCCCAGGAGGATCAGCAGGTAGGCATTGATTGAGCACATGTCTGTGTGCTGCTCCCCAGGGGTGAGGCGATCACATGGCCCCAAACTCAAAAACCGTAACTCGACACAAAAACACAGTCCAACTTTTTCGAAGTGAGTAAGCAAGTTTCAGAAATTGGTCAGAAATAAACGTCTTATCCCGAAAATGATATCACACCTTTAATTGTGGAAACCTCGAGATCCTTCTGGGCTTCGTTCCAACCCGGAGAGAGACAGAGAAAGACGGAGAGAGAGGGAGAGACGGAGACAGAGCTAGAGAGAGAGAGAGAGAGACGGAGGGGGAGGGAGAGACGGAGAGAGAGCGAGAGAGAGAGAGAGAGAGACGGAGAGAGAGAGGGAGAGACGGAGACAGAGCGAGAGAGAGAGAGGGAGAGACGGAGACAGAGCGAGAGAGAGAGAGGGAGAGACGGAGACAGAGCGAGAGAGAGAGAGGGAGAGACGCAGAGAGAGAGAGAGAGAGAGAGGGAGAGACGGAGAGAGAGAGAGAGAGAGAGAGAGAGACGAGAGAGAGACGGAGAGAGAGGGAGAGACGGAGACAGAGCGAGAGAGAGAGAGGGAGAGACGCAGAGAGAGAGAGAGAGTGTTAGCGAGAAAGAGAAAGTGAGAGAAGGCGAGCGATGCAGTATTAGAGGAATTTAATTCTATAAGTATGATGGTATTTTACAGGCCTCATTAGTCAATTGCAGCTACTCAGACACCCCTAACAAAGTGCGGTGCACTTCAGCCCCTAATCATGTGTCATGTCTATGTTTATCCTCGCTGTATGACGCCACTTCCCTGGCTTGGCAGCCCATCGACCTGCAATCAGCTACAGGTTCGGAAAAAAGAGGGTTTGCAAAACTGAACCAGAAGTCAAACCAGAGAGGAGGGGAGCATCTGGCAGGAAGAGGGAGTGACACCGAGGGAGAGAGAGAGGGGAGAGAAAGAGAGAGATGGGGCGAGGGGGAGAGAGTGACACTGAGGGAGAGAGGGGAAGGAGGGAGAGAGTGGGAGAGAGGGAGAGGGGGAGAGAGTGACACTGAGGGAGAGAGGGGAAGGAGGGAGAGAGTGTGAGAGAGGGAGAGGGGGAGGGGGGGGGAGAGGGAGGAGAGGGAGGGAGGGGGGGGGGGGAGGGAGAGGGGAGAGGGGGAGAGAGTGACACTGAGGGAGAGAGGGGAAGGAGGG
>OLKM01001836.1:25079-92579 GCA_900291075.1 Melanogrammus aeglefinus | reverse complement strand
TTCGTGTTCTATATTTCCCGTAATTCATGCAATGTCCTAGATGTAAGCGGCGTTGTTTCTTGGCGTACTCGTTGATCTACAGCAGTGATTTAAACTTCTCTCTCAGCGGGACACTTGAAGTGTGTCAAGATTCAGGGTCAGACGTTGCAGACACTCTGAGCTCTTTTTATTTGCAGGCTTAATAAAGGGAGCAGGGAGTACAAATCGATCCATAGCCCCGAAAAGCCTTCGGTGGAGACCACAAAACTACTGCAGACATACACACAAAAACTCATATGAACTATGGTTAATTTCCATCATTAGCTCATGTTGCGGAAATAATGGGAATTTCCTTTTTGTACAATGGACCACAGATGTTAGAAATAAGATAGAGCGAGAGAAAGTGAGAGACCGAGAGAGAAACAAAACAAAACAACACACACAAATGCACACAAACACAAACACACACACACACACACACACACACACACACACACACACACACACACACACACACACACACACACACACACACACACACACACACACACACACACACACACACACACACACACACCTACACACACACACACACACACACCCCGGTGTTTCCAGTCGCTTCTTACAGCCGGCCTCTGTTATGACACATCCAGCAGGGTCAGAGTGCTGCATTAATAAGCGCCCCCTTCATCCTTCAATCAGTTACGTAAGCAAGTACAGAAGGTGTTTTTGCCCTCTTTCTCCTCCTCTGCGCAGGGATCTGGAACATGATATAAAAACGAGTTAGGTCCGTGCGTGCTTGGTTGCAAACCACTCGTATTGCCAACATCCCTTTGGCCCCGAGTACCTATTCTGCAGCCTGATGTCTTGCTGAGAGCTCCTACATAAAAGACCCGCTTCCACCGGAGCCCTTGTCATCCCGCAGCTGCTCACAGGAGGCCTCGATGGCCACCACGCGTGCTTCCTCCAGTCTTGGAAAAGTCTCGGTCCAGACTCGGAAGGTAACAGAGCATTGCCCTTTTGTAAAGGCCAACAGTTATTATAAACGGATGATTTGTGAAGCCGGGGCCGCAGCTGAAGTAAACAAGCCCTACTTCAAACATAATCCGCCGTGACATGAATCGTTAAACCCCTTCAAACAAACATTTGGGAAAATTACTCAGTGCCTAAATATACAAACGTGTGTGAGGCCGTGCTGAAAACCTGATCAGGTGCGAGGGTTCACTGGGTGAGGACAGGCAGCCACCGGAGCGCTGGGGGAATTCCAAGACGGAGATGAGGTTTCCAAAAATATGACAGATTGGCATTTGCTGGTATTCAACATAATACCAGCCCCCCCACACACACACACACACACACACACACACACACACACACACACACACACACACACACACACACACACACACACACACACACACACACACACACACACACACACACACACACGCACACACATTCACACTCCTGCCATCCTGTATTTCACACGTTTAAGTGAAACCATCCTATGCCCCAGCCCAGAGGTGCAGTTATATGTGTGTTCTGGTTTCGGTTCCATCACCTTGTTCAGATCCAGTTTGCCGTGTCTGGTTCCAGTGCCCGTGGTTTATGAGAAGGTCAAGGCAAGGCTGGCAAGGGATTTAGCGTGACCCCCATGTGTAGGGTTCACGTCGAGGAGGGGAACCGCACCAGTAAAACTGCAGAACAGTGCTAAAGTAGGAGAGTAGTGTCATTTTAACAAGGTTTTTCTAGGATTCATTGGGGGTTTCTCGGTGGACCAGTAAGTTGGTTTCAGCCAGACCCGGCCATGCCTCATGAGGTTGCGGTCGCTCGGGAGATATTTTATGTGTCGTTTACCGTAAAGTACGTATTTTCTTGAACACGATAAATTTACTCTAAAATCGTTAGTGTTTTCACTTAAAATGCTGGGTTAGAAAAAGTCCAAAGTTGTTCAGATGCCAAGGAGTGAAAGAGTAGACAAACGTACCTTTGGTTACCTCGAAAAATAATCAACGGAAAATAAATAAACGAAACAGAAAAAGGACGCACTTCAGAAAGTACATTTGACCCAAACGCCCATAACAAAAGTCAAATTTAATGCGAGCTCAAACCCTACACCTGAAATCTCTTTTGCTGCTGGCGGCATATCAAGAAGATTCCTCCTTTTATTTATCATCTTGTCCGTGGTCCAACTCTAATGTGTATCTCCATCTCCTCTAAACCATCCTCTCCTTTTTTTCCTCCTGCATGCACATGCTGGCCAAAGAAACGCGTAGAAGTATGTCGAGGGAAACTCCGAACTCCCGACGAAAAGCGATAACGTGCATTCCGGTTGATGATTGGCCGTGTTATGACCGGCAGGAACAAATCTGTCATGCAAAATTTCCGATTGATGTTTATTTTTTATTTTAACCGACTTGTAAAGCAACGCTGTGTATGTCTACTCAAAAGTGACAAGAGTGAGTAGCTGTGCGCGGAATGCTGTGTCCGGAACATCTGCCCTGCAGAAATCACACGCAGACATTTGTTTCTGTTTATGCAGCCTCTTCTCCATATTAGATAGAACTCTGTTTTTCTACCTTTATTTACCGTCCCTGCTAGAAAATGGCCAGAGAGACTGATAGTGTGGCACATTAATTAGATTGGATTTGCCCAGTGGGGCATTGAGGCCACTCGATCTTGTGATAGGGGCGGACATCTTGATTGCATTTTTTCCATATCCATTGTTGAGAGCACATGTGTGTGTCTGTTTGTGTATGTGTGTGTAAGCACATGTGTGTGTGTGTGTGTGTGTGTGTGTGTGTGTGTGTGTGTGTGTGTGTGTGTGTGTGTGTGTGTGTGTGTGTGTGTGTGTGTGTGTGTGTGTGTGTGTGTGTGTGTTGTGTATGTGTGTGTGTTGATCTATCTTCCCTTCACACAGAGAGAAAAAGAAAGAGAGAGACGGAGACACAGAGAGAAATAGTTGGAAAGGAAGGGACAAAGTGAGAGGGAGAGAGACATGGATGGTTGGAGAGAGAGAGAGAGAGAGAGAGAGAGAGAGAGAGAGAGAGAGAGAGAGAGAGAGAGAGAGAGAGAGAGAGAGAGAGAGAGAGAGAGAGAGAGAGAGAGAGAGAGAGAGAGAGAGAGAGAGAGAGAGAGAGAGAGAGAGAGAGAGAGAGCGAGAGAGAGAGAGAGAGGGAGAGAGAGATAAAGTGCAGGCTTGGTCTGTAACTAGCTTGGCAGCCTTTTCCGTGGCTTCGAGGCGATGGGTAACAGATGAGTCTGCAGGCGATGATTTGTCTCTGGTGGGTCTTGATTAGCGTCCTCAACACCCACTGCTTATTAGGGGGAGGAGGGGGGAGAGGGGAGGACAAGAGGAAGGAGGTAAGGATGAAATTAGGAATGAAAACAAAAAAGACAGAGTACAGGAAGGAAGGGATGAGCAGGTGACAGAGAGCAGTCATAAAGAGCTTTCGACCGTAATAAAAATGAGTTGTCGATTTTTACATTTCAGTTGCACAAATGTCATTTTCTCTTCAATTGCCACTGGACAGGATTGTCTACTTGAAATAGAATGAGAATATTCAGTGATAAAGGTTTATAGCGAAGTATATGTACCGGATGACATGGGCAAAGCTACGACAATGTACGACATCCCCTCTGTAATTCCCATCATGTGTTTGCAACGCGTGTCTTCCATGAAGCCTTTGAAGACGTCTCCTTCTGTCTGTATCACTGTCTGTCTGTCTGTCTGTCTGTCTGTCTGTCTGTCTGTCTGTCTGTCTGTCTGTCTGTCTGTCTGTCTGTCTGTCTGTCTGTCTGTCTGTCTGTCTGTCTGTCTGTCTGTCTGTCTGTCTGTCTGTCTGTCTGTCTGTCTGTCTGTCTGTCTGTCTGTCCACCTCCTACACTATACCTGCTGACGGTCTCCACAGTGGATCCCGAGTGCACTGATATAATTGCACCATGACGTGGGGAGAATACCATGTGGAGAACGGGGCTATCCCGTTAGCGGGACTCTGTGTTAACACCTGATTCCCGTGCGGAGGGAGCCTGTCTTCAGGGTGATCGCTCCAAGTCCCCTCGCTGCTCTTATTGAGGACAGGGGAGGAGCGCACAACGCAATCATGCTGTAATGTACCTGGAGCTTGTTTTGTGTGTGTGTGTGTGTGTGTGTGTGTGTGTGTGTGTGTGTGTGTGTGTGTGTGTGTGTGTGTGTGTGTGTGTGTGTGTGTGTGTGTGTGTGTGTGTGTGTGTGTGTGTGTGTGTGTGCGCAGGTGTGTGTGAGTGAATTATAATTGTTGTCCCCAGTGTAACACAATTCTTTTATCCCAGTCATATTGCCTATCGAAACCACGCAATGTTTCCAAGTACTGTGTGTGAATTTGAATTCCCTCTCTGGCCATGTCCCCTGCCAAAACAATGCAATAAGAAGAAATAATAATAATAAGAAGAAAGAAATGGAACAGGGGATCCAGAAAACAATGTACACAGGCAACCCACCATCAGATATTTACAGTAAACCCCTCCCTAGCCCCTGTTGCTGTCTGTACTGATTTTACTGGTCATTATGTGGTTGTTGTCATGGTGACCTGTCTCCCGGTGTTGTCACAGGATCGGCGGGGAACAGCAGTCTCCCGGAGCCACGGGCCCAATCAGAGGGCAACAGCAAGAAGATCAAACAACAAGTATTTGCCGACACAACAGGTACCGCGTTCCATGTAATATCAGTATCACATTAACACTAATCTGCTTGTCTGTGTTATTTTCTCGGCAGTTGTTTACCTACTCGGTTTCTTTTAATAAAATAATACATTTGAAAATTATGGTGGCGAATGAATACTGTTCCACGCGGGTGATAATTAATGCAATGCTGTGCAATGCTACACAGCAGGAAACAGTAAGAAGCTTCCGTTTCAACCAGCCATTATGGACATTTGGTCAATGGGAATCTATTTTGCAGCTACTATATCCGAAGGCAAACGCTTTAAATCAGTCGTTTTACGAGGAATGATTCTCTGTAGGCCTACAGACATAATCTTCTCCTCCTTTGAATCCGTCTCCACTGAGTGATGAATCAGGCCTTTTCGTTCAGCGGTTGTCTCATAGAGAAAACACAGCGCGGTAGAGCAAATAACTGAGAATAAATCCATTCATCTGCAGGGAATAATCATGGCAGGCTTTTCCTGCAGCAATGCGGGGAAAAGTGGGATTCAAAAACAATTCTCCTCTGTAAAAATCCAAAAAATCATACCGCTGTTTTTAGTTTCTCTTACTGTACACACTTTCTAAATCTGCTAAATTGGCCTCTAAAACTCCCCGTCAACCCCCCCCCCCCCCCCCTCCATTGTTTATTACAATAAAACAGCTCTTGGTTCAGCCCCAGAGAGATAATTCACCAACACAGGCATGAGTAATGCATTGGCTGCCACAATGCTTTTACAAAACCTGGGTTTTGGGGGGCTTGGGGTTGGGGTTGGGTGGGGGTGGGGGTGGGGTTGGGGGGTGGTTGGGGGTGGGGGGGGGGCGGGGGGGTTCAGAGTCCTGGGATCCGAGTCAGACAAGACGTAGCAGCATGCCTCATCACGGTCCAGGCCAGGGGGGCCGGTGGAAAGACCCTGGACAACGTAGCTGTCCCCTGGGCGCATGGACCTCTCAAATGGCAGTAGCAGACCCCGTCTTAAAGTCAGCTGCTCCTTCCTGCTATTTCCTGCTCTCCTTCCTGCCGTCTGCCTCATTGCGGCTCATACCAACCCACGTCTCCTTCTCATGTGAAAGAGCACTTTTAACCAGCTCTCTCTCTCTCTCTCCGTTTTATATCCAGCAGGACAATAACAATATCTTATATCCAGCAGGACAATAATCATGTCAGTAAACCAACATGATTAGTTCTTCAGCCACAGGCAAAATCTCAACATGTTGTTCAACACTCATAACTTAATTATTATAATTATTACTATTATGTGGCTCAGGAGGAAGAGCAGGTTGGCTGGTAAACGCAAGGTTGCTAGATCGATCCCCGGCTCCGCCTAGTCGAATGTCTTTGTGTCCCTGAGCAAGATCACCCTGACTGCTCCTGACGAGCTGGCTGTCGCCTTGCGTGGTTGACACCGCCGGGAATGTGTGCATGAACGTGTTTTGAGTGGCCACTGGCTAGAAAATCCCAAAATAAATGCAGTCCATTTACCATTAATTGTTTTTTAATAATTAATGGCACCCCCCCCCCCCCCCCCCCCCAGGTGTGACGGAGTGGACTTCCTGGTTCAACATCGACCACCCGGGGGGCAACGGCGACTACGAGCGGCTGGAGGCCATCCGCTTCTACTACCGGGAGCGCGTGTGCACGCGGCCCAGCGCCATGGAGGCGCGCACCACCGACTGGGTGGTGGCGGCCGAGACCGGGGAGGTGGTGCACTCCAGCCTGGAGAAGGGCTTCTGGTGCGTCAACAAGGAGCAGCCCGACGGACGCACCTGCTCCAACTACCACGTCCGCTTCCACTGCCCCCCAGGTGCCCCCCCGCCCCCCAGACATCCTATTATTTACATTTACATTCAGGGTGTTTAGCAAAAACCGTTATACAACGCGACTTACAATACGTTTTGAAGATATGTCAGAAGAGAGAGAAATAATATATCGCTGTTGGTACAGTAAGGCGGTTCATAGGACTAAATGCCTGCACACAACAAATATATTACCAGAGAGAGAAATATTTGTAGAGAGATGGATGAACAGAGAAAAAGAGAGAGAAATTGATGGTTGGAGAGAGAGTGACAAACAGAGAGAGAGAGAGAGAGAGAGAGAGAGAGAGAGAGAGAGAGAGAGAGAGAGAGAGAGAGAGAGAGAGAGAGAGAGAGAGAGAGAGAGAGAGAGATGAGTGAGAGAGAGAGAGAGAGAGAGAGAGAGAGAGAGAGAGAGAGAGAGAGAGAGAGAGAGAGAGAGAGAGAGAGAGAGAGAGAGAGAGAGAGAGAGAGAGAGAGAGAGAGAGAGAGAGAGAGAGAGATATGAAGTGCATCTGTGTCTAGCTTGGCAGCCTCTTCCATGGTCACGGTTCTATTGTGACTGGGCTGGGGTCGGCTTAGCTCAGAAGGTAGAGCGGGTTGACCTAGTGTTAGGCCAGTTCAATCCCCCAGAGTGTCGAGGTATCTGAGCGAGGCCCCTCACCCTAACTGCTCCCAACGAGCAGGCTGTCGCCTTGCGTGGTTGACTCCGCCGTCGGTGTGTGAGTGTGTAATGTGTAATGATGGTTGTAAATCGTTATGGATGAAAGCGTCTCCTTAATGCCCTAAAATGTCCAACTGTCAAAATGCGACCGTTCCATCTTATTTGACGACATCCCCCTCCCCCCCCCTCCGTCGCTTCCCCCTTGGTTCAGTCCAGGCCTACTGGACGGACTGGAGCGAGTGGGGGCCCTGCTCCACGGGGGCCTGCGGCGACGTGGGGGTCCAGGTCCGTCAGAGGAGGTGTGTGAGCAACCAGCCGGTGCCGCTGCTCCTGGTGCCCGCCTGCCAGGGCCACCACTCTGAGCGGAGGGAGTGCTCCACGACCCCCTGTACAGGTGACTGTCTGGGGCCCGTACTGGGGCCCGTCCTGGGGAGGGGACTGTCTGGGGCCCTGGGGTCCTGATGCCTCCAGCCCGGGGCCTCTGTTGTGCCTTTCGTTGTAGTTCTGTGATATTTGGTTGAAATGTTTTTTGTTATTGGCGAATATAAAAACGTGCATTGTATAATATGTACAAAATAATTTTTTTAAGCTATTTTAAATGTTCCAATTTTTTTTATTGGTGAATACAAACATCTAGATTTTTGTAATATGGACAAAATCTATTCTTAATCGATTTTAAATTTTACGAATGCTAAAAAAAATAATTAGATAAAAACACATTTGAGCTACGAGGTACTGTAAGACGTGAAATGTTTGGTTTATAATTGTTAAAAAATACATATTTTTATTGTTTTTAGCTTTTGAGAATGTAAATATAAGCAATACAGCCGCTCCTGATAACACAGAAAATAACCCCATGAATGAAAACAGGCATTAATGAATGCATATATTTTAATTTATTTTAACATAAATTGGTTATTATGTCATTAATGAATGTAGAACGAATGGACTCATTAATCATTGATTCATTAGTGTGTTTAGTTCCTCACTCACCCAATCATTCCCAGTTAATAAATATAAATGAATCATAAATATGACAATAACCATTTAAATGACAGCACACATAAGGAACACAGAGGACATTTTGGTCAGACAGCAACAACTGTTATGGTTCACGGTTGGCTGTCCACACGTTTCCATGCAGATCTGTTTGCCTCTTATGAGAGTGCGTAGGCAGAGCCGTATTTCCCTTCAGTACTGTCATGTTCGGTCTGTGGCTTTGTGACCTTGACGGGAACAAAGGTGAATAATAAACCAGACAGCTCCCATCGGTGCAATTTAAATAAGCATGTGCAGATTCTCTCCAAAAAGGACGGACTACATTGCATTAAAACGTCTCATTTAGACACACTATGTTCCCTGCGTTGGCCCCTCGATGAGACTGCGAATGATGCGCCTGTGAATCACGGAAGGGACAAGCTGTCCGCCAGCAGGATTATCGCAGCATGGCTGCCAATTAAATGTTGTGAAACTGAAGGACTTGACCACAGGACCTGTACAGGCTGCCAGCGCTCTTTCGTCCAATGGTTCTGCCCGACTCTTCTGCTGTGAGTGACTTTAATTGATGGGGCCTGGTGTTGGCCTTCAGCCGAGAACGATCTACCGACAGACCTGTCCCCGCCTCCGGTTCCAAAGAACATGTAATTGAGGTCATGTCGGCTTTTATCTAACAGTAACACGTTTAACCCAGCCTCAAGGTTTACCTCCTGCCTCTCTTCAATAAAAAAAAGGATCCTGGGGAAAACTTGTGGAGCGTTATTTACATCAAGAGGAGTTGTTTGTTTATCCTCTTTGACCGCTGTCCTCTTTTGTCTGTTTTCGTCTCTCTGCGACCAGCCCGTTGGGGGTCTTGGGGTCGGTGGGGGGCTTGTTCAGCCACCTGCGGAGGGGGTCGTAGGATCAGAAGAAGGACCTGTGCGAAGACTTCAGACACGGTGCGATGTGTCGGACGACCCATGGAGATCCAGAAGTGCGGGAAGAGCCGATGCCCGGGTACGCTCAAGACAAACACAACAGACAAAGAACATCAAATCCTATCGACAATGAAAGGATGTTCATTGCCAAGCACTGACAATTGTGAGGTTAACCTTTTCAACTTAGATAGCTAGGATAGATGCTTCACAATTCTAAGTACTATTTGTAAGTGCAAGGACGTACAACAGATAATAAGTGTGTACATTAAGTGCCAGGACGTACAACATACACAACCCGGTCTCACGAAAATACGTGACACTGTCACGTTATTTTAATCTATTGTTCGTGATCAGGGACACGTATATTTCAAAATTTTCGTGTCAAAAAGCACAATTTTCAAACTGTCATGACAACGTCCGCTCGGACACTGGACTTGCGAGGCATCGACGCGGACTTTCATTCACATAGCCAAGAACAAGACAATAGATGGCTAGGTACAATAAACATCAAGACATACCATTCTAAAAAGAACAGATGAAGCAGCTACCCTTGTTTCCTTCGGCGGTTTGCCTACAGAGCAGCGCACCTGCATTTAATATATCCGTGAATTGTTACAATTTCTCAGAATCAAAGGCGAAAGTAGAAACGGGTGGCCAAAAGCTGTCGTATCGTTAGTTATCACAGACAATGCCTCGCAAGTCCAGTGTCCGAGCGGACGTTGCCATGACAGTTTGAAAATTGTGCTTTTTGACACGAAAATTTTGAAAATACGTGTCCCTGATCACGAACAATAGATTAAAATAAATTGACAGTGTCACGTAATTTTCGTGAGACCGGGTTTACATACAATAAGCGCATAAGAGGGGGGTTGTGGGGTAAGGGGGGATACTATGCAGAGTCTAGGACGATGAACTCTGAAAAAGTGAGTCTTGAGTCTTTTGTGGAAGCTTCTCCTCTTCTATCATCAACCCCCCCCCCCCCCCCCCCCCGACCTTCTCCGTCTATCTGTCCGTCCGTCTCCACAGATAAATGTCTGATGGTGTGCCCCGAGGGGCTTCCCAGCGCCGACTGCAGCCGCTGTCTGTGCGAGGGGCACATTCTGGAAGGGGAGGTGTACACCATTGCGGGGGTCCCCGTGGCGGGGGCCACAGTGGCGCTGGCCGACCGGCCCAAGGTGGCCCTCGCACAGTCGGACCCCGAGGGCCGCTTCAGGGTCCCGGGGGTCTGTTCCTCCAGCCCCTCCCTGCTCTCCGTCAGGAAGGAGCGCTTTGCTGCCGCCGCTGTCTCCACCTCCAGTAACACCACCGGGCTGTCCTGGGTGCGAGCCGTGCTCGGGTCGACTGGTGAGTCCCAGCCAAGAGGTGGGGTTTACAAGACCACCGACGACCAATCGACAGAGTTCACGTCTTGTTTGCAGTGTAGCTTGTCATGATATGATAATAAGTACATAATAAGTACCGAGCTACGTAGATTCAGCACTACTGGGTCTCGCTCCACATCCTTCCAAAGAGCCGGTCAGACAGTGGTTCACCTACCAGCGGCCTAAGAATAAAAAGGAAGAATAAAAGGAAACGATAAAACAACCATCGAGGGATTTATCGCATTTTCTCAGGAGCTACTGCGAGCCTTCAAGTTTTGCAGCGCTGTAATATGCGACTTTCATAAAACGGTTACAAGCCCGTGCAGAGGTGCTTACCTCGGCTGTATTTCAAACTGCCGCTCCCACCCCGACTGTTTCTGAGGGAAGCACGTTGGGACTAACAAGAGTTTAATGTGTACTGCTGCCCACCAGTCGGCCCTATTGGCAGCGGTCTAGAGTCCGGCCCGTAATGGCTGCCTGTTTCCTCCATCTGCAGAAAAGCCATACATCTCCAAGCACCCGGAGAACAAGGTGCGCCATGAGGGAGGCCGTGTGCTGTTGTGCTGCAAGGCCACCGGCTCACCCACCCCGGATAAATACTACTGGTGAGAGGGCTCATAACTTTAAGTTGTCAAAGCTTTAGTGCAAATTCCAAGTTATCTGATTTTCAAAAGGAAAATTCAATCCAATCATCATGTTTGCATTTGTTGTGCTTGATTGATTGTGTAGTGTTGTTGGCGTCGCACACCTCTATGAGTGTCTGTTTGTGCGTTCGGCTCATCCAAAACTGAACTTCAGGACGTCTGCAGTAATCTCTGCTTTTTCGCTGTTGTCACCGCACGTCTCGTGTTCAGTTTCTAGAAGTTTCTTCTCGCTCTTCAATCCTTCTGGTCTTCCCTGTCACTCAGGTACCACAACGGGACTCTGCTGGACCGGAATGTGTTCAAGTACGAGGAGGACCTGGTCCTGAGAGACCTGAAGCCCCGCCAGGCGGGTCTCTACCACTGCAAAGCCAGCAGTCCCGCAGGCAGCATCAAGTCCACCCAGGCCTTCCTCACTGTCATCGGTAAGTGTGTCTGTTCCGGAGGGACCGCGTATACAAGATGGGTATACAAGATAGATCACATTGTGCTTCGGTATTTGAAGCCTCTGTCCATGTGCTCTTCAACTTGGAAGATTGGCAGACTCTTTTATTAACAATATCGATTGAATATAAATGTTGAACAGCATCAAACACAGTAACAATATGGTGTGAAATAAAGCCATATTGTGCCTTGACTGCCATCAGGATTGGCTGGCACTCAAACATATAATGATGGTGTGATGGGATGGTTTTAAGCAAAAGCGAGACAAATTAAATAATATAATCACCTCTGAATCACTGAAAAGGCACACATCACCTTTAAAATGACTAAAAAGTGCATCTGCTATGGAAATTACGTCTACGCTTTCATAGGAATGTCAGCACTTGGTGCATTAACAGGAGTGAAAGGTCTCCACAGTGAGGTCTAACTGAATGAGAGACAGCGTTGGTCTTGTCAATGGACCTATCTATTTCAATGAAAACAAATCAAGCACAGACTGAAAAGTGTTCATAAAAGCCATCTGGGCCCAATGAACCAGGCTGCACAAGAAGCAGACTCTTTTTTTATGATGTTTACGTTGGTTGAAACAACCTTTCTCTACACACCGAATATTAACAGTGTGAGATGGCCCTTGACACTGTAAAAAAAAACCTCCCTTCCCAAAGCTCCCTTTATTGAAGTGAAATTAAAGATGGCCAGTAAATTCTATGCGGTCGAGTCAGACAAGAATGCATCATCCACATCCATGAGGGATAGACACTCATCTCCCCCCCCCCCCCCCAAGATACTTGTTAACAGAGTCCTGCTGACCAAAGAGGCTCTGTGAGGATTTGTGGCAGCAGGGCGATCAATCTGCAGCTTGTTTGGAACAGCCACTCCAGACTCTATTCAAAATAGTGACCCTAATTGAAGGACTTCTAAGTTACCAAGCACTGATTCGATTTAGAGTCATACCAGTACTGTATACGGTGGCGTTTAGTTTTTTTTTTCTAATAGCTTGGTCACATTAATTCTCACTGGTAAAGGGTGGCATTTTGACAAAATTATGATTGGTCATTCAGTCAGATGTGTTGAGATTTCCCGATCACGGTTCATCCACTTCCTGTTTCATGTCCACCTTTCCATGGACTTGAAACTAAATCGTATTCTGTTTTCTGTCGGTCTGGAACATATAATATAGCATGTCGGTTTAGAAGGCTTAATGACAATTTATTTACAATGTAAAAACCTGACCACATTCAGGTATCCAAGTCAGAAATTATTTTAAACCACCAAAACTGCATCACATTATTACTTTCGTTTGCACATATTATACAACACAACATGCTGTTTGATGAACACTGTTTCAAAGCCTGTTCTGACTGGCCCTCCATCTCTGTTCCCCGACAGGTAGAGGAGCGCCGGCATGCAACTCCACCCCCGAGGACAACAACGTCAGGCTCCCCATGGACTGTGTTCAACCTGGGACCGATTCCAAGAACTACAACGCCGGCCGCTGCCCCCACAACACGTGCGCCGGCTCGCTGGACTCGGACTTGCGCTGCAGGGACGGAGCGGGCTACTGCTGCGGGGTCCAAGAAATGGAGACTCGCACCATCGACTGTGGGAGATACAGCCTGCCCATCCGGGCGGTGACACAGTGCGGCTGCAAGAAGTGTGTGCAGCCTTCCGTGATGGTGCGTGGCCGAGTGGTCTCGGCGGACAACGGTGAACCGCTGCGTTTTGGACACATCTATATCGGCAAAGAGAGGGTGAGCACAACCGGGTACCAAGGAGGCTTCACGTTACACATCGCCCAGGACACGGCGAGGCTCGTGGTCAATTTTGTTGACCCTTCAGAGAAGTTCATCGACACCCCGAAGGTGTTTATATTCGACAAGAGGGGTGGATCCATCTATCATGACGTCAAGGTAATGAGAAAGCAAGCGGCGATCAGTATCAACGCAGGGGAAACCAACACCATCGAGTTAGGAGAGATTGAAGGGGAGGACCCTATAGGCCAGATCGTGATTCCTCCAAACTCATTTCATAGGGAAAACGGAGAGCTGTACGAGGGAACGGTGAAGGCCAGTGTCACATTTATCGATCCCAGGAATATCACCACAGCTGCCGCAGCCCCAGGAGACCTCAACTTTGTGGATGACGAGGGTGACATGCTTCCTCTGAGGACCTACGGCATGTTCTCCGTTGATTTCAGAGACGAGTTCAACAAGGAAGCCCTGGGCACTGGTGCAGTCCAGGTGCTTCTGGACACGCAGCATGTGAAAATGGAGGAGCACATCCCTAAGATGAAACTGTGGTCGCTGAACACAGAGACGGGGGTGTGGGAGGAGGAGAGTGACTTCAGCTACACCAGGGCCACCGGCAGCCACGGGAGGATCAAGCGAGAGGAGCGCACGTTCCTCATCGGTAACATGGAGATCCGAGAGCGCAGGCTGTTCAATCTGGACGTGCCGGAGAACAGACGCTGCTATGTCAAAGTCCGGGCGTACATGAGTGAAAAGTTCCTGGCCAGCGAACAGGTGGAGGGGGTAGTGATCAGCCTGATCAATCTGGAACCCAAGCCCGGCTTCTCATCCAACCCCAGGGCGTGGGGTCGATTCGACAGCGTCATCACCGGACACAACGGTGCTTGTTTACCGGCGTTCTGTGATGCGCAGAGGCCCGACGCCTACACGGCCTACGTCACCGCCATCATGGGCGGGGAGGAACTAGAGGCCGCACCCTCGTCCCCCAAGATGAATCCAAACATCATCGGAGTTTCTCAGCCCTACTTGAATAAAATCGATTACCAGCGGTCCGACCACAATGACCCGGCACTGAAGAAAACAGCTTTCAGAATCAACCTGGCCAAGCCAAACCCAAACAACCTTCAGGAAGCTAACGGCCCGATTTATCCTTATCGTAATTTAATAGCCTGTGAAAATGCAGAAATAAATGACAATCATTTTAGGTTCTTTAGAGTAGAAAAGGACAAGTACGAATACAACGTAGTTCCCTTCCAGGAGAATGATCTGACCACCTGGACGGGAGACTACCTCTCCTGGTGGCCCAATCCTCAGGAGTTCAGGGCCTGCTTCATCAAGATCAAGGTTCAAGGGCAGAAGGAAGTGATGGTCAGGTCCAAGAACATGGGCGGAACACACCGCGCCACCAAGGGAAAACTGTACGGCATCCGAGACATACGCAGCACCCGAGACCTGAGGGAGGCCAACACCTCTGCAGCCTGCGTTGAGTTCAAATGCAGCGGGATGTTGTTTGACCAGTCAGAGGTGGACCGATCCCTCATATCCCTCCTCCCTCAGGGCAACTGCCGTAGAGTCGGCATCAACAACCTCCTCCAGGAGTACCTCACCAAACACCCCCCGGTGCCTCAGAACAACGAGTCCCACGCCTTCACCATGCTCGCCCCCGTGGACCCCCTGGGTCACAACTACGGCATCTACACCGTCACGGACCAGAACCCCAGGGTGGCCAAGGAGATCGCCATTGGACGCTGCTTCGACGGCACTTCCGACGGTTTCTCCAGAGAGATGAAGTCCGATTCCGGCGTGGCGATGACCTTCAGCTGTCCGGAGAGGAAGATCACCAGGGAAAGCCTCTTCCAGCGGCTGCAGACCAACCCAGGGCAGACCTTGTCCCAGATGGCCAGGGACATGCGGGAGTCGCAGGGCCTGCAGGTGCAGCGGTCGTCCACCCAGGTGGTGGCCTATCCTTTGGAGCAGCGCAGCAGGAGCCAGGGTCGCAGGGTCTCCGGCGTCAGCTCCACCAGCAGAAGAAGAGTGACCTCGCGAGGACAACTACGCCAGTAGTTCTTCTGGGAGGTATGTTGACATTAGAACAAGAAAAGGTGTGGTGATGGGTGTGTGTGTGTGTGTGTGTGTGTGTGTGTGTGTGTGTGTGTGTGTGTGTGTGTGTGTGTGTGTGTGTGTGTGTGTTGTGTGTGTGTGTGTGGTGTGTGTGTGTGTGTGTGTGTGTGTGTGTGTGTGTGTGTGTGTGTGCTGCTTTTCCTTCCTCTCATGATTATAGTAACAAGAAGAAGAAAAAGAAGCAGACGAAGAGTAAATATTATAAAAATGATGATAATGATGAGGCTTAAATAATAATTATACATTATCTATCTTTATTTCTAGATTCCAAAATGTCAACAGAGGGAAAGCCTTGCTGGGCCAGTCAGTTAAAGGTGGATATGAACTTTGGCCTCACTATGAACAACACAGAGTCCCTGCCCCCAGTTCCAATGGCCTCCGAATGCACGACCACCGCAGCAATATCTAGCACAAAGGATTTGCAAAAAATAATGAGTCTCCTATGTACTCCAAGGGTTTAGCAATACGTTTTGTACATGTGTTTTTTTCGATAACACAGGAATAGCAATTTTGTGTTAATCAAGCAGGACAATTGAAAATATAACCAGCTTCACATTTAACTCGGCTTCAAGGTATCACCAAGTTTAGATGCCTGCTTTAATTTTGTTGACAGAATGCGTGACGATGCAAAACACTAAATTTTACCCCCCAAATGTAAGGAAGTTACATAGCGTGACATTTGATGTGGTAAGGGGCTGGCAAAAATACGACATGATTTAAATACATACGTTTTCATCCATTCGCCAAAGTAATTCAGCCCACATGCCTCTTGCACCTACTAAGGTTCTTGCCAGGACAAGCATTGCACAAAAACAAAGATAAGAAGCAGTAGACTCCACATATCTTTTTGCAGGCGGCCCGAAGGAGCCATAGATGCTAGGAATGACAAAAGTTCCACATTCCGTTTTCTGTTCATGACCCGGAAAGCCTCACCAGATTGAACAATGTCCACCCACCATTTCCCCCAGCCGTCTCTCCTTTCATAGGAACTGTGACTTAATGAGGTTACCGGCAAGTCTAATATGTAATTCAAACTGATCTTTTTGTCTGGTGCTATTAGTGTCTGTCTGTCTTTGAATATTTAAGTGCAATAATGATGTACCATGTTAACTTGAGAAACCTTGCAGGGTGCCAACCATGCATATACGGCAAACCCATATACTCTCAGAACAATGCTGCAGACCTACACATTTCTTTGCAACAACCAAAGCAGTGTGTTGCCTTTTTCTTTATGGTCCGACCTTTCTTTGCAACTGCATGGTGGATTTATTCACAGTAAATCTCATTCAATACGTTCAACTTCCCAGAACATTCTCATTACTCCGGGTTCATTTCTCAGTGGAGCGTTTCTTTCTTGGAGAAAAAACACCAAGTCCTGGCACACTAATTTTACTGGACATGGTTTTACAAGAGGGATGTATTTGGTCCTTTTTTTTTTTTTCTCCAGAAAAGCGATTATTAACAAGGTAGTGTAGTTCTCCCTGTTCAGACTTCAAGGGTTCAAGAGGCCCTTTCTGGTGAGGATTCAGTACGTTATGTAAATTTGAGTTTAGGAGGAGGGAACTTCCAGCCTCCGTAATGGGTACAACTTGTATATCCCCCGTCATAGTCACTCCTGGAGCTTTATGGGCTTTCGAGGAGCCATGGGGAATCCCCTGAAGCTGACCTTATCCCAAAGCCAAATGGCTCTAGAGCTTGGAGAAATCAGGCAGGGCTGGAAGTACACAAGGGGGCTGTGTTTAATCAGAAAACACATCGCGTATACTTTTGGGAATAATTCAGATGGTTCAGACATTTTCAGCAGAGTGCAGATGGATTTAAGCTCATAACTGCTCCTCTGGTGGGAGCATTGCGGTACATGTTGTTAATAATCGCAATAGTTGCAGCCTCAGCCTTTTGTGTCTTGGTTAACTCCGTTCCACAAGTTCATGCGAATGACGTAAATTCTCCAATAAAAAACGATTTTTATCGGTGTGGATTAAAATGCAAGGTGTGTCTGTAAAAGGGATATTTATACCATAACTTAAAGCTTCTGTTGTAGAGGATACTTCCAAGTTCTATTATTAATTACGTGGCTCTTGCCAGCCCCTTAATCTGGACGTGTGAGCCCCCCGACCATTACGACTGACCTCACACATAACTACTGTCCCAGAGGGAAGTAGTCAAATCTGGTCCGTTGAAAACTCAACTCGCTGTACCCTTCAGGCTCTGTGCTAGATAAAGGAAAATAAAAGAGTCCAGGTGATGCTGAGAGCCAAATCTTATAAAGACGTGACGTTTGTGTGTGTGTGTGTGTGTGTGTGTGTGTGTGTGTGTGGTGTGTGTGTGTGTGTGTGTGTGTGTGTGTGTGTGTGTGTGTGTGTGTGTGTGTGTGTGTGTGTGTGTGTGTGTGTGTGTGTGTGTGTGTGTGTGTGTGTGTGTGTGTGTGTGTGTGTGTGTGTGTGTGTAAACCAAGGTCACCAAGGGAATTCCAACAGCTGTTAAGCAACTGAAGGACATGTTAAGTCCGAGAACATCAAGAGGAAAGGTGGATCACGATTACATACTGATGGATGATAATGCAGTTTGGCAGAGGGGGAAAAAAAAAAATGAAGGGAAAAATATTAGTGGTTTTGGGCCCCACAGTCCATCACTCACAGAATTCCAGACTTTGAAATTGGTTGCATGTGTAGGAAAAGATGTTTACAGAGGAAAATGATTTGACAGATAAGTTGGCTCTGGATAAAGAGAAGGCATGTGTTGGAGATTGTGGTACAAGTGGACACTAATAGGGCGGTGTGTTTAGCATTATGTCAAGCATAGCCTGTGAATGCATCTGCATCATTCGAGCAACCCCTTTTTCTTCAGATAAACTTTAAAGATGATGCAAAACAATATTGAATGATGAGATGAACTGATTTAGTTATCATAGTTCCGGGTTCTATGAAAGAAATACGCAAACGGTTAATTCTGGAGAGTACATGTACACGTTAGATAAATATTAATTTATTATTAAGGGCGAGAGGTTGAAATATATTGTCATCTTTAATCTTCACTGTAACAAATCACTATAAAATACATAAAAAAAAACTACAAGCATAAATATAGACCTTGTGTAACGAAAAGGAAAATGTATTATCTCGGAGGGTAGGTACAGTCACCCTTCCACAACACGTCAACATTGAAAATGAAGATAATATTTCATACTATTTTCATTTTCTTAAGGTAGCTCATGTCTTTAAGTACGTATATACTGTATACGTGAAAGACGAACAAAACATAATTCATTAATTATTAATCTCAAGATCATTCCTTTTGTAAAACTGTGATCTTACTATATTATAAAATGCTGGAATGGACCATTTAAATCCCTAATTGATGCAGACGAACATTAGGTTAATAAGCAGTGACCGGCTTTAGGCCTGTGGTGATTTATGGGAATGTAACTGCATGAAGAGCTATGGAAAACAGCAGTGTGCTCTTCGGTTATATCTGGCTATTTTGAAGGAGACTATATAACTTATTAAGACGGAACCACGGAACCCTCCTATGCAGTCCTTAACGTGTCACAGAAATGAATTTCTGGAAATTTTATGGAAAGGTGCATGAATCATATCAATCTATCACAACTCTTACATAACACTATTGACTAATTGTACTCCATTTATCAAGTTATTGTTTTTCTTCTTTTGCTGAATTAAGGTTTGATTTGTAAAGTGTATGAAGTTACCATGTGAACAACATGTAAATATGTTTTTGTAAACTTTTTGGGTGATGCTTTGTCTTAATTTTGGTTTTCTATTATATGTAATTAAGAATTAAAGGAGAGTAAACAACTGTCGAGTCAGTGATGGTTATTTCATTGATTTGAGGACAAAGTCAAGTTCTTTCGAAAATACAAACACAACTGAGGTAACTGAAATATATGTACATAGATTGTGTTAGTATTTTGAATACTTCAAACAACATCGATAATGCAAAGATGCACATTGTGACAGCCAACGTTAGAAATAATTTGAAGCTAATAACACAATTTGCAGCCTGGGAGAGAAATTAACAATCCTGTGTCAAAGCAAATGCTGTTCCCTTAAACATCAAACAACATAGAACAGACAAACAGATTTAGAAATGTTTTTCTCTCCAGGAAAATGAATAGTGGCCTCCACAAGAGAATGAGACATTTAGAATTGATTTTCTTCTCCATCCAGCCCACAGAACCTGTGCCCTAATTTTGTGACCTTTAAAATAAGTTTAGTGACTGGAAATATTAGCACAATGCGGTCTCGAAAAAAAGGAATCCGAATTTGAGGAGAACAAAATGAATGGTGCGCTAGACTTCCATCAACACTCTTGGCCTGTGCAACATGCAAAGGAAATGTCAGTGAGCCAAACACATTGCGTCAACATCCTAAAAATACACACATATGCACATAATTATCCAAAACCCACACACATATACATAAACATACACACACCCACACTCACACACACACACACCACACATATGCATATACTCTTTTCAAAGTCAACTTTGTTAAGACGACTGCATTACAAGTATGAAGTACCAATTGTAGTCGCTTCAGTGAGGAACAAACTGGCCAACAGAGGAGTCAAACAGGTATGTTAATGCCCGCTCCCAGCACCAAAAATAAGGATGTGTGTGCCTGCATGTTTCCCCAGTTGAATCACTTTGAGGTCTGAAATGTTTTAAGTGATAACATGGCTTCACACTTACAGGTAAATATCCCCCAGGAGGAAACATGAACAAATAAGGCTCTAGTTATGTTTTGGATAAAAATAGTAAGAAAACCTTAACATTTTAAATTGAAAAGGCTTGGCAAATAGGCCAGATAGGGCCTCACTATGTGCCATGCATATGATAGAAAATGATGTGTTATTCACATTGTGATTTTACTTTCAAATGCGTATAGTGAACATCCTGAATCCACTACAAAGCCAGGTGTCATAAAAAAACGAAATAAATAAAATCTTCTAAATAAATAGCGCAATTTAATCAATGTTATGCACTTGCTAAAGGACAGGTCATTGCAGTTATCAATTCTTACATGGGATGTAGAAATAAAGGCAAATACACGTTTATCTTTGGCACAGAAACCGTTAGATCCAGTCTGGAGTTTATGTGGAGCTTGAAGCTCTCTCTCTCTCCCCCCCTCTCTCTCTCTCTCTCTCTCTCTCTCTCTCTCTCTCTCTCTCTCTCTCTCTCTCTCTCTCTCTCTCTCTCTCTCTCTCTCTCTCTCTCTCTCTCTCTCTCTCTCTCTCTCTCTCTTCTCTCTCTCTTCTCTCTCTCTCTCTCTCTTCTCTCTCTCTCTCTCTTCTCTCTCTCTCTCTCTCTCTCTCTCTCTCTCTCTGATAACCAATCATCTCACTTCAATTCCATGACTCTTGTCGTCTCCAGACTTGATAGATGGCTGTGAACTGAGTCAATTGTGTTCCCACTCTATCCAAGCTCCATCAAAACTGGTAGATAAGGCTCAGGGATGTCTCCAATTATTATTATTATTATTATTATATATAGATGTATATATATAGGCCAATGTATATTTGAAAGCTATGGCGTGAGTGCTACACGTAGGGGTCCCACGAAGACCTTCTTGGGAAGGAGTTCAGCTCTTCTTCACTGCTGGGAATGGCTGTAGGGAGAGAGGACTGGCATGCTTCACGTACACACAGTCCTCCTGGACCTTCACCTCATACACTTCTTGCTGAAGGAGAGAAAAAAAAAGAAATGAGAAATTCCTTAAAATAGAGACGCGACCTCTTCATCCAACTTCCAAGTGTCTTAGACAAATATAAAAAACATATTTAAGGCCAAAAATCAACCAGGCACTTTTTTTTTGTCTTATGTCTTCCGAATGCCACACACACATATTGTGCAACCCATCACGTCAAATACAACCCTTTAGGAATATGGTTAACCACTGCTTTTTAGGTAAAATAGCGCAAATAATGTATCTATAGATTGATCGGTTTAAAAAAAAATGGTTTGCACATGAGCTCTTTCAATCTGCATAGACAAAAATGAAAGATCGTAACAGTTATTAGTTCAACATCACAACTCCATTCTTTCTACTGACGTAAAGCAGTTGGTGACTCCAAACATGAATATAACCAATCAAAGGATCTCGCGGAACATGTTGATTAACTTCATTAAGTTAATTAACAGCAAACACTAAATGTATTTCACTAAACAGGTTTTTACTGCTCCGTTTGACTCATTGCCATGTCAGCTCGTAAAAGTATATAGCATTGATTGTCCATACTGAGATGTGAAGCATTCAATTATGCTAGAAAATTGGTCTGAGACCATTTCCATGGCTGTAAAACCAGACCCAGGTTGATGTTGGCTGGTTGATATTCTGCTCTGAGCCATCAAAACACACTGCCTCAGTTGTCAGTTGTGTAATAAATCAGCTGCAATTTTTTATTACTAATATTTATATAGAAAATAATTTCATAGTTCATGGGGTTTAGAATAACACACAAACACTACGACAAGCTTCATAATGCCATCACAAATATTACATTATTGATTGAAAATTGTACAATAACTTCACTTCTTTTTTTTGTGTGAACACTTTAATTCTCCCTCCTAATCAAACATCACGTTAGGCCTACTGACTCATTTTTATGGGTGATGCAAGGCCAAATAACAGCACCACTGTAATATTTTCCAAAATCCAAATTGAACATTAAAAAGATCTCCCCACAGTAACACCCCCTTTAACCCAGGACTGACCAGCACAGGTCCCCAGTTCAGCCCACCCAGTGGACATACCTGTAACCCAGTCCCCGACTTGCCCGTCCTCAGATTGAAATCATAGTCGTGCCATGGACAGAAAACCTGCAGTACCCCGTTGGCCTCTTCAATGTCTCCATCACAGAGAGGACCACCTAACAAGACATAACACACACACACACACGCACGGTCACCACAACCGGAAACGCTTATTACAGCGACAACCAAGACCAAGATCTCGGTTTGACAGCCCAGCAGGGACATGACATGTTTACAACCGGAGGATTTCGTTACGTTAGGTGACGAATTCAAGCTTCAGCTGAATAACGCCATGTATATTAAACTAGTATTAGCAGTGGGCACGGGGCCTGGGATTAACAAAGCATCTGTAACGCAAAAACGTTCGGTAGTTTTATGTGATGACGTTGATCTTTACCGGAGTGCGAACAACGGGCGTCCATCGCGAAGAACTCCCCCTTGACGTGGAAGAGGCAGACGTCGGCCTGGTGTCCGAGCGGGGAGTACATCAGGCGGCACGGCTTCTGCGAGAGCTCCGAGACGGGGCCTGCGAGTCTCCACGCACCGCTCTCCTTGTTTCCCTCCTCGTTCCCGGAGCTCGAAGCCATTAGAACTCGTAGGATGATGCGTGCTTCGTTCTTCGCTCCCCGCGTTTCTCGGATCAAACCAGCTGTTTCGACAGCTTGATTTGGCCGGATAACGTTAGGATAATCTTCCATAATAACCGCGCCGACATGCTTTCGAGTGCACCCCAGTAGAGTCCCAGAGCTGGTTTCCTCTAGCCCCAGTATGGATAGCCTCGGAGCTTGTTTCCTCTCGCCCCTTGCTGTGGAGCATCCTATCAGGAAGTGCTCATTAGGTTTCATTGTGTTTATTTGATTAATCTCTTCTGGTGATGTTTGACAGCGGTAACATACTGTATTACAGCTGGCTGACTGATCTTTATGCTTGGGTATTGAAGTGTAGATTGCCCTATGAAAATACCTACTTTAGGTCACTGTACCTACCATTGCAACGACATGCATACAATGATTTATCAAAGTATCATTCATGTGTTCCAGTGGACTGAGTCTGTTCTTAAAGCTCTTCGTTAAATGGACCTTTCTGTTGTCTCGTTCCACTTCATTTTCCATGGTGCAGCAAATTAAAAATAACAAAATGGCCCTTTCAGTAGTCTACATTACATAAAAGCTACAGCCCATAGCGATGGAATTCCCCCTGAGTTTGGGTTTAAGGTACATGGAGTAAATAGCTTATATGTGATTCCTCAATTAGCAATTGCCTTCCATTTGGCCCCAGGTTAAATATTTTCCATAAGCCTAATTTGGTGGAAAGCTGTTGAGACAGGTATTTGGCAGGGTATTTCCATAGACCTGTTTCATAATTAACATTAGTCTATCACTATTGAACAAAGTATATTGTGAACATATTAGACTAGGTTAAAGTTGCAGTAGGTTTTAAAGACGATAAAAATGTATCGCCAGTGTAGGATATCAAAATCCTTCTAATTTGTTTGGCTCCTTTGCTAAAATATGGACAGATATCATTTCCAGTTATTGAAACACAATTTCCATTTGGAACAAAACAATCGATCATTCATAAAAAAAATAGGACAACATTAGAAGCTCAAGTTTTCCTTTATCCACTGAATTGTTGTGTTCTTTACATTGCCAACCACCACGTCTGGGCGCAGTGTAGTCTGAGAGTGATGCGAGTTGTTACTTTATCCACTCAAGTTGTGCAACAGAGAGGCCTCTTGTCCTACTCTGGCTTCAGGATGCTGGATTGAAGTCCAATGCTTAGAAGAAAGGCTATTCCTTTGAATATGTTTTCACAGGAAAATACTATTGGTGCCTGTTTTGCGTCACTGCACACTTGCATGCAACATGAGATTTGCCACATCTAGCACATAGTGTCATATATTTACAGTATGTGCTAATGAGCTTAGACTGTAGGACATAACCAATTTTAGTACAAATCATTTCTGGATAGATAATATACCCTTTTACTTGGTATCAATTATATTGAACCCACTATTGTTAAGTATTAGCCTAAGTGTTATCACAAATGTGTGCAGCACCACCAAAAGGAACATTATTTTAATTACAGGCTAATTTGAGCAATGAAATAATTATTCTTTTTGAAATAGATCATTGGTTGAAAATTATGAACAACAGCTGGACAATGATCTCTGTCTTCATGTTCAATCAGATCGATAATATTTTGCATCATATCAAAACCATATGTCAAATCATAGCACAAATCCAAGAAATGTTGGTAGCCTACGTAAACTGTTATGCAAAAATAAATATATTCCTTCAACAACCCCAAGTAGCTCTCTGGGAGAAAATGTTATTTTAATATTTTGATATTTTCAAAAGTATAAATCAATATTTTTGTTCAATCCATGGCTGGAGATTAATGTGAGTTAAAATTAAAACAGGCAGTCTAATAGCCCCACAAGATTGGGTTAGACAAATAAATACAGTACAACTAGACGAATGTTATGACTGTAATCCCAGACAAAGATAACTAGTTTAATCAGGCTAATGTTCAGGGAAAAGGAAAAAAAAACAACATAATGGCAAACTTGAATCATCAGGTGGAACGAGATCCTCGATAAAAAAAAAGCAGAATTCATAACAAAATAACCACATTCTCAGCTCTTCTGTAATCCACTTCGGACTGTGCAGGATCAGGGCGATGGAAGTGTTTTCCCAGGTTATAATTGAGCCCGCTTCCGATGGAAGACTGGGTTTCATGCAACGGTCCAAGCTCATTCATCACTCGTCTCCTCTAGTTCCTGAAGCACTGTCCTCATCCCATCCGCCACCCTCCGTGACGTCTACTGATTCACCGGCCAACCCTGGACGAATCCACTGCCTCCCTGGGCCAACGTGCTTTTATTATCTCAACCAATGCATTGGCACTTTCGACGTGTTTTCACCCTATTTCATCCATGGATCCCGTAGCCTTTTTCTTTCCTAAATCGAATAGATCTTGTTTAGTTTACACTTTGGGACTCAGGCAAGGGCCGTGAAATGAATCCTCCGTTTGTGTTGACACGATAATGGGCCTTTCAGAGCAGGTGCTGCTGATATCTGAAACGACAGTTCATTTTTGTCCTATGGTAAGCGACGAAAAACAAAACCATCACCGTATACGTGAGGATTGAGGGATGAATGGATGGATGGATGATGGATGGATGATGGATGGATGGATGGTGGTTAGCACAACCGTGGACAGGGGGTGATAAAGGCAAACATTACTCGAAACCCTGATGACTTACATCTTGCATCGGCGTCTCTTGGTTATAGCCTACTGGGAAAATGGGGGCCATCATATTGTTGCGATTAAGGCTGAACTGTGAAGGGACGAGTGACAGCTTCAGAGAGCAGAGAGGGAGTGTGAGAGAGCAAAGAGAAAGAGATAGAAGAGATAAGAGATGGTAATGAGGAAGATATAGAGGCGAGACAGTGTGATCGAAGAGGGGGAAGAGAGAGAGGAAGAGAGGAAAATAGAGAGAGAAAAGAACAAGGGATTGAGGAGGGGGGGGGGAGAGAGAGAGAGTAAGATTCAACAGCTCCTGCTGTCATCACATCAAACTTTGTACAAATCAGAAGGTCGACTTCTAATCTTACCTGACTCCATCATTGCTTCCATGAACATTATAGTGTTGAAATGTTAAAGCATGTCATATTCTCTGTGCTGGTTAGATTAGACGTGGTTTGATCCAGTGGTTTGTTTAACAGACTTCCTCATAATCACATTGTAAGACAGAGGTTGTTTGCAAGAGAAAACAGCAAGAGATTCTAGATTGAAACATTGAATATCCTTGAGGTGCACTCGACCTGCATGCTTTTTGGATCTGGAAATCTCTCTGGTTTCCTTTAAACAAATCGTGTTTCAACCACTCTGTCATTGTTATATTGTTGTCTACCTATGTACTAGCTTAGGAATGAAATCTGGGGCTGATGTGATCTGAGATGTAACACGCACACACACACACACACACACAACACACACACACACACACACACACACACACACACACCACACACACACACACACACACACACACACACACACACACACACACACACACACACACACACACACACACACACACACATCACACACCCCACACACACACACACACACACACACACACACACACACACACACACACACACACACACACACACACACCCCACAACACACACACACACACAACACACACACACACACACACACACACACACACACACACACACACACACACACACACACACACACACACACACACACACACACACACACACACACACAACACACACACACACACACACACACACACACACACACACACACACACACACACACACACACACACACACACACACACACTTCATTCAGGTCTGCTGTATGGATCAGACTAAGCCACATTCCTTCTCCCATCTCTTCATTCCTGATCATAACCAGACACAATACGACTTGTTTTCCAAAGCTCTGTCTGCGGTTCTCAATTTTGCTGACAGACTTCGAAAAAAAAGAAGAAAAGAAATGAATGAAGGGCCGAGGCATACGAATATGTGAAACTGCGGCGCGACGCACAAACGCGCCGGCTCTGTGATGGCTTTATGGTGCATCGCTTGGTTCCTGTACGGACCTGATGGTGGTTTGTGTTTGAGAGGAAGGGGACTGAAGGGCTTTGAGGTCCGTCAGGGAAATAAGGCACATCTGTCGTTGTGAGGCTGATGGACACGACATATGTGTGTTATTATGTCTTTTTCTGTCATATATATTCTATGTTATATATGATCTGTATAAGAAGACATAGAAGAAGTACGGAGAGCAAAGCTAAACAAAATACAGGAAATGTATAATATACCCAGAAAACCTGCCATATGATATTTATTGTGCCGGTGCCAGTATACTTTTACATGCAAATAATTCTGTAATCCAAAAACAACATTTGGCAAGCATTTGTAAAACCTTTTATTCCGAGCCACCTTAATTCATTAAATCACACTGTTCAAAGTTTAGAAACTTTTAGAAGCTTCTGAGGGTTTCTGTGAAGTATATTAAAGGGCGAGATGGAGGAAAGAGAGGAAGACAGAGAGAGAGAGAGAGAGAGAGAGAGAGAGAGAGAGAGAGAGAGAGAGAGAGAGAGAGAGAGAGAGAGAGAGAGAGAGAGAGAGAGAGAGAGAGAGAGAGAGAGAGAGAGAGAGAACCAGTCCCATAGAACTAAGGTGCCAAGTATGGCAATAAAAAGGCCCGCATAAAATGGAAGCCTGTATTCCGAAAGGCCCATAGAGAGGTGTTAAGCTAGTTCCAGTCTGCTGTGGGCTTAGCTGACCACTGCAGCTTCTATCCTCATCTCAAATGAATCTCTTGTCATTCTCTTGTGGATACTTGCCCTGACTCTGCCAGGGCACATGTCCGGGTCTTCATGTGTCAGCAGACCGCAGGTCCACTGAGGCCATTAACACACCATGTCCTCAGTTGTCATTTAAAGTATATCTACTGGAGGCCTGTGAGGCTATATATTCCCAGTACAGCACACTCTACTCCTGACTGTAATTTGGCCACAAGGGTACTATACAGTATTGCATTTTTTTTTGATTCACAAGAATATATGAAAGCTAGAAAAATTAATTAACACATTTTGTTGGACACCCTTTATCGCCAGTTGCGGGGCTCATAGGAATATTTAGCCAATAAAAAGTATTTTAAAGAGCTTGTGACTAAGTCTCGGAACTCCAGTGTCACCTCAAACTGTCAGCGAACCTCATAGCTCCGGCACGCCTCCATCTTGAATGAGGCGGCACACACCGCAGAGCGTGGGGTTAGACAGTAGGTTGCAGTGTTGAGCCAGGATTGTCATAAGTCACTTCACTCAGCTGTAGTTGGAAAAAGAGGTAGGCCGTTATTTGGAGAAAGTCACTGGTTACTTGCAATGCAAGGCTGAATAAAAACGATTCTTTGCGCAAGAAACATTAGGTGAAGGCTAATGCTTTATCTCAACATGTGCTTTTCAATAACCTTGTGACTCTGTTTGAGCTTGAATTTGGTAAAATATTAATATTTAACACATGAGGTATCTTGGCATATACAAAGACGAAATGCCAACTGCACAGGAGTCTTTTCATTTCCCAGTTTTCAAACTCCAGGTTTCATATTTCAGAAGGAGGATTGGGGCGCCTTAACACTAACCCGTTTACTAACCCTTTTACCAACACTAAACCTCATACTAACCCCAACCCTTTTACCAATACTTACCCTCATACTAACCTTAACCCTTATACTAACCCTAACCTGTTTACCAACACTAAGCCTTATACTAACCCTAACCTGTTTACCAACACTAAGCCTTATACTAACCCTAACCTGTTTACCAACACTAAGCCTTATACAAACCCTAACCTGTTCACCAACACTAAGGCCCAATCCCATGACTTGGCTCACTGTCTCAACCCCACATCTCAACCCTAACCCTACCCTTACCCTCATTGCTCATGCTCATTGCTACCCCTAACCGATCCCCTACCAAATGGGACAACCCTACCCTGTGACGTCATCAAACCTTACCGCGGGCCGCCCGGTCCACGGCCGGGCTGCAGAGCCCTATCACAGGCTCTGCAGCCCGGCCGTGGACCGGGGTCGGGCGGCCCAGGGTCGGGGAGCTGCCGGGCTCATGTCGTATGATATCCAGATCTTCCGAGAGTCCGTTCTACAGCCCTAACACATTACCCCATAAACATGCAATCAAATGGGCGAAATGGGACATGAAAATAGGGCAAGTGTTGACATGGAACTATCCATGTTGGGGAGATCGCGAGCTAATTCGCTAACTAGCGATTAGTGCATGACAATTCAACCCGCGGTGGTTATGTATCTGGTTTATAACGAATGTCTATAATGCATTGAAACTACATTTCGATAAATTAACATTACCTATATATAATATTACTAATATAATATAATATATTAGTATATTTTTCACCTGGAGTCACTATAGAACATGGAAGATCTGGATATCATACGACATGAGCCCGGCAGCTCCCCGACCGCGGGCCGCCCGGTCCACGGCCGGGCTGCAGAGCCCTATCACGGGCTCTGCAGCCCGGCCGTGGACCGGGGTCGGGCGGCCCAGGGTCGGGGAGCTGCCCTGGGCTCATGTCGTATGATATCCAGATCTTCCGAGAGTCCGCGGCCGGGCTGCAGAGTATAATTAATAAAATAATTAATAGTCAATTACAGAGAAAACACTTAAATTTGTGTTTTTCAAATCCTGTCGCATCTTTTCGCCCTCCATCTTGTCTAGGATATTTCTTGATTTTCAGTTTTCTCGCAAGGTATTGTGGGAGCAAGTCACAACTGAAGCGCTTTGAGGGTGCCCATCGAAAATCTCAATTTTGAGGGGATGTTAGCCCTCCCCCTTACCCCTTAAGCTACCTTTAAACTGGTATTGGGACATGGCTCCACGGCGCGTGAACGCGCAACAGCGAGGGCTAGGGCTGAGATTTTCCTTTGAGCAAAGTAATGGGATTGGGCCTAAGCCTTATACTAACTCTAACCTGTTTACCAACACTAAGCCTTATACTAACCCTAACCTGTTTACCAACACTAAGCCTTATACTAACCCAAACCCTTTTACTAACACTATCCCTATTACTAGCCCCTAACCCATTTCTGACACTAACCCTTGTCATAAAGTAACAATATTACCCCATTAGTGCAAAGAAGCCCTCAGACATTTGCATTACTGCTTTGAGATCGGTCGACTTGTTGGTTCACATTTCCCATAACTTGTGAAACCTGCAGAACCATCCGATAAGATCCCTGCGATTACCTCATATCGTTTCGGGGTCAACAGGAAATAGTATTAGTACACCACAGGAAGTTGATTAATTAAGATGAAGATTGCAGATATACATGCACTGCGGGCTGAGAATTCTTCATATACGTTCTGCTCACTGATGGGACTGTAACATGGCATTATGCATACTCACACGATCAGGAGTGTTTGATAACAATAAATGTTAAGCAACTTAACTCAACTGAAACGGTTGACACTTGGTAGCTAGTAGATATATTGTCGTGGAGAGTTCTCCTCTACTAGGCCTTTCACACTGGCGTAAAGCAGTTCTTGTTCTAGCCCAGCTCAATCCTGGGGCTGGAGTTCAACCGGTTTTTACAGGCCGGAGCCGGTTCTTTGGCGATGTGAAACCAAAACACTGGCGCTAGCTCCGAACTAGCGCTCTGATTTGCGGCGATGTGAAAGGCCAGAAAGGCCCTTACCTGACAAGAGAGCTAAAAATATATAATCACAGCGCTTGTAAATCTAACTGTCCATTTCAAAGGACTCCCCTTGTGGTTGGTTTTTCCTCTGTGCCAGTTGAGAATCTCCAGCTAAAGCACACAGCTAGGGAATATTCCTTAGAACTTGATGAGGTGCTGAGAGTCCTCCTCCCATCTTCAGAATACCCTTACTATGCAGGAGCCATCCTGAGAGAAAGCTCTGTTAATAAACAAGAGAAATGTATTTAGCAGGAATTCATCAGAAGGACACATAATTTAATTGCTTTTGCATGCATCGTCACTCCCAACTTTGAACAATCAACCAAGTTCCAACTGGTTCAGCTTGCCAAGGAACGGTTGAGACTGGAACTCTGTTGCTGTTTGTCTGTTTCCGGACCAGCATAATCACTGGACCACTGATATTTAATGCAGCTGTTCTGGAGAAAACACAAGCCCACCACTTGGTTTGTAATTAGCCAACCTTGAAAAGAGACTAATGATGATTGGAGACTGGCAAGGAGTTAAAAGAGGAAAGAAATTAGAACAAAGGGGCAAAATATGGAGAGAAATATGGTTGAAATTTTGCTTGTATGCTAGGTTTTAGGCTGACCATTATATATGAACAAAAATATTACAAAACCTATGCAGTCCGGTTTTCCATGTGAAACCAATCAAAATCTACAATGGGCTACATTACTTCCAAGCTAAGAATAGCAATGATCAAAACACTGTAAAATATTTTAGTTGAACTTTTGTTTTTTTTCAGTTCATAAACTAAACTGAAATAATTATTTGACCATTCTGAATACCGTTTAGTATTTAATTAGGTTGCAACTCAACTCCCCCCGCATTTTCAATATTTTTGCTCACTTTTCTGGCAGTAAAGACAAGCAGCGAATTAAATAAGCAGCTGTGTATTTTCTTTATCAGATGAAAATGGAGGAAAGACGATATAGCTTCACCCATAAACAAACACTCAATCAAGGATCAATTTCTTCCTTTCTGACTGAACCCTGACAAAACAGTGCACTCATCTTTTTTTAATGGATCTCCCAGAATTACTGCTACAGACAGCTACAGACTGTTGTGTCAAGAATCACTCATGTCATCGATTTAACCAGCTATTGTGTAAAATGATAAGACGATTTAGTTTGGCGATGTGGTGTCACTCTTTTCTTGTGCTCCCTGCTGTAGGATTTAAAGCAGAGATGCCAGATGCAGAATACCTAAGCAGGTGGAGGCTGGGATGGGGGTGGTGGGGGCGAAATACAGCTCAGCACACTTTATTTTGGAGAGTGAGTGTTTGAGATGGAAGGTCTAAATCGACCGCCTATCAGTGTACGTGTGTTTGAGTGGACCCCGTTAGCTGTCAGCTGATGGCGCGTGGCTAGAATGTCCTGTCAGAATGAGCCACGCCCGTTTATGTCGAGCTGTTGGAATCACCAAAGCCTGACCCTGGGAGAACAAAACAAAGTGGGACAAAGGTGGGGGCACCAGAAATCAACATTTGCAGCAAGGAAAGCGATTGACTTGTAATCAGTCTGGGAGCGACTCTTGGACCCAGCGCTTGTTTTCTGGCGAAGGGGGGACTGAATGTTATACTGTGTTCCCGTCTGGGTCCGGTTCCCCCTGTCTGGGTTTAGTGCTGCAATAATAATTTGACACAGACTATAGCAACAACAAAAATATAACATCGATTTAAAAATGATTGTATGGCTTCTGTGAAAAGGAAAAGCAGTCTATTAAATGATACGGTTGGAGCTGCGACCATAGCAACGTTCTGTTATTCATAGCAGTCTGCTTTTCAGAAACAGCAGACCGTAGAACAGCGTGATGGGCCAATCAGAATCAAGTATTCAAAATAGCCTTGTAATAAAATAATATTATCATTGTGTTATGGTTCCATCAACTTTAATGAAATGCTGAGGGTTACATGAAGAGGTTGTGTGCAAATGCAGATGGTCTGAGAACACATACAGGCCTACACACACGCAAGCACAAACACTCACACGCACACAGATATATTTGATTGATGCATATATACATATATGTCCCCTCCACCCTTCGTATCAAGGCTGATTTCCTACAGAATCTTGAGATGAACAAGTCATGAAGTTTTTGTGACGTTACAAATCTTCAGATGCCCTCTCTTTCGTTGTCTCCCGCTCTCCCAGTCTTTCTTCTCTTGTGCCAAATACCTGCTTTCTTCTTTCAAAGACCCAGTGCCAAAATAGCCAGAATTCCTCAGTGTGCCTGAGCGCCCCTCCTCCCTACAGCACCCACAGGTCTTAGCTTGATGTGCTCTGATCTAACATACTCTTAACACTTCAAACTGGAGGTTTTTCGTGTGTTTGCAATAGAAAATATGTGTTCTCCCTTACTACATATCTCTGATACTGACTATACGGTATATTACCCAATATGAAACGCAATATCAAAAGAAGGATCAAGAGAAAACAGAAAAAAAAGTCCCCCAATTTCTTTGAAGTGAATACTGATAACAGACACTATTACCACATCCCCAGGTTATGTGCAAACCAGCAGACATTTTTTTGAGAATTTGCATGCAGTGTAAAGGTAAAATGGAAGCGAGGTGTCAGGGCTGAATGAGTCTCATTAAAAAATAACTGTGTTAAAGGTATTGAGGCATAGTGCCTTTAGGTGATCCATAATTACATTCCTGTCTCCCACCCGTCTCACCTAGACAGAACGAAACCCACCACATCTTAATATTATTCATGAAGTCCCTTTCAGGACTCAGAAGAGACGAGAGACCCTTCTATGACAACTACAACCCCAATATACCCCAAATAGTCCAAACAACACACTTGGCCTCCACTACAACATCTGGAACTTTCCTTGTCCTATCTTCTCGTGGAGGGAGAGCAGTGACATCTAAACGCATGGATCATCTTCCTCTACCTATTTATGACGTTTGACCCCTATTTGGACCTGCATTGAAAGGAGCTGATGCATTGCGTTTGATGCTGCCTGCTCCCAGAACGCTGTAACACACATCTCTATATAATACCCCTTCCGAAGTCTATTTTTGCACTGTTGACTTACATGTTTGGCTTTGAAAGCTTTTCTCTGTGGTCAGATCTCTTGATCTGTCTGGCCAGACAGGCGGATGAGAGATTGATCAAGGTCTATATCCCATACATTCATAATGGCTTGGCTGTAGAATTTTAGGTCAGACCTGCAATGAAGTATTGTATTTCCAGACACTGTGTGCGTGGGTGTATATGTGCACATGCGTATGTGTACATGAGGATGTGTGTGTGTGTGTGTGTGTGTGTGTGTGTGTGTGTGTGTGTGTGTGTGTGTGTGTGTGTGTGTGTGTGTGTGTGTGTGTGTGTGTGTGTGTGTGTGTGTGTGTGTGTGTGTGTGTGTGTGTGTGTGTGTGTGTGTGTGTGTGTGTGTGTGTGTGTGTGTGTGTGTGTGTGTGTGTGTGTGTGTGTGTGTGTGTGCTTTAGTTTGCATGCATGAATAAGAGAGCATTGGGTACGCCATAGGCACTTGTCCAACTGCCATTATTTGCAGGGGTTAATATGATGAACATGTTTCATCCAGCTTTCTATAACCTCAAATGAAAACAGATAATCAACTCTGTACTTCTAGACAGTCTCGGCCCTCCCCAATATTGTTATTATATCTCTGTTGTCAATTTGCAGTCAGCCTGTGTGTATCCACCTTCAAACAAATGTAGACCTCTCACATTAAAATAACCTTTTGAATAAAAAAAATGGCTGATAAAAATACTCTTGACTGAGCTCTTTGTAATCCTGTCCATATTATTTTTAATAAAAAGAAAATGCTAATGAATCTGTTGAAAGTTTAAAGACTTTACAGTGGAAAAATAAATGAGAAGGGAGAGGACCTCCCCATCCCTGTTTTATATTGGTCTAAACCTGATACATATGAATATGAATCCCACGGCTAAGCCGAAGGACTCCATATGGTTTTTGGATTGAGATTTTTCGAGCAGAACAGCAGAAGCAGTAAAAAAAAGGAAAGCTCTGACATAATTTATGTCCTTCAAGCCACAGGCATATGATTGTTCCTATATTCTTGCTCTTTCCCACTCCAACGATTTAATTTAACTAGGGAGTCTCGCTTTCTGGCAGCAGAATGGCAACTGCGGTTTGCTTTGTTAATTTCTTACAATCCATCATCATCTCGCCAGTTACATAGTCAATTGGATTGGTTTTTTCGGTCCCTGGTTGCAGCTCCAACTAATCTGTCCCACCAGTGCCTATGAAGAGCCTAGCGATGTACAGAACACTTGGCTGTGTGGTCAACAGTGGGCGTACGGTATGTACGGCATTTCATGTGACTTCAGCAGCACGGAGCTGGTGCTCCATCCCTAAGAAACTACGAGGTGAGTGATTCGGTGAACCACCGGGCGTGTTGGAAGGACTTCACTTGTAGCTGCAATGGACTCTCAGTCTATCGTCCCCAATGGCTGCAACATACTTGACTGAAAAAAGTGTCTCAGACTTACACCAGACCTATAGCAATATGCTAACCGGGTGAATATGTCAGTCCCGTCCTTATGTCCGTACTTCCCAACCTGCATTTACTGGAAGAAAATGATTTGATTGACTGCCATTTGACCCGCTGGCTAAGATTGAAACTTCAACATCCTCACCCCATTAACATTGTGTCAACCTAGCCCACACGGTTTATTTTACACCAAACTACGTTTAATTAATGTATAAATATTCAAGTTTGTGACTTTGGTCAAGTTGGTGACTTAAGTGAAATCTCAGATCCCACTCGAAAACCACTCTACCATTTCCATTCTGACTCCCTTGACTCTCTCCCAGCTGTACAAATAGGCCCTTGAGAACTTAAACATTAAGTTATATTATTAAAGACGGAGCAGGAGTGAAGGGAGCTACTGAGACCATCAGATACCCTGTCCCCATTCGAAACCCTTCTTAGGTTCTCATGGTAGCAAGTCACATTGGTGCTTCATTTGGAGTGTTTTATCTCGATTAATGTTCTAACAAGAGCGATATATTAGGATTTATCATTTCCGGGACAAATCGTGCTTGTTGCATGCATCTTTCAACCACAGACACGTTGCAGGCAAACTCTACAACGCCCAAAAGGAAGTGAGAAAACCCACATGACTCTTCCTTTGTGGTTTAATTTGTAAGTTATCTAGAAAAGTGTTATCTAGAAAAGACTGATAAAACTTTTTTATCAGTCAAAGTGTCGAAACTAATTCACCAAAGCTTTCCATTACATGTCAACACGCTTTGAGGTTCGAATAGCGTTTATTAAATCCACCAGAAGTCAGTGTAACGCACAGACACACATTCACAGTCACACTCAATAGCGGGTCAATAACCCCCTCCATAACAGAGCTGTTTGCTGGCTATTTCTTCTGTAGAGTATTTTGTATCCCAAACCATCACTTGGGTTTAATATTGCTGTTTCCTTCCTTTACTTATTTAATTCACATGTTATTTGCCCTTGGAGTTATGCTCCTTTCATGACAGTATTTCTATGGTCGCGTCGCTGGCTAATCCCTCTCGTAGTCCCAACCCCCAGGCAACTCATAAACGTGAGGTCTGGACCTCCCAGAACCATACCTGTTAGTCCAATCACGACCCTACGGACCCAGGGGAGAAGATTCAAAAACATTTGGTCTCGCTTCTATTCCAACAGTGCATGGTTTCATTCACTTTTAATGTTTTGTTTTATTTCCAACTACCCCTTTTGTACCATTTATTTTTAATTCCTTGACAGCCCTGCAGTCATAAGCCTTTTCAATTCATGTGATTGCCTGCTTGATACGTGTGGCAGCTTGTGTAGAAGAGGATGTCTGGTTTAAGCTGTCTCACCCGTCTCATTGGACTCTGGGTGAGGCTGCAAACCTGCTGCACACGCACTCAGGGAGAGATCTCCAGCATGGCAGTGGAGCACCCATGCCAGGTTCATCACATTCAAAACTTCAAATCAACCTGTTTCAGTGTGGCAGCCACCTAGGTTCCATGTAGCAGGGAAATTGCTACGATATGAAATGAGAATAATATGATTAAAATAGAAATATATAAATTGAAATAAAATAGTCCTATTTTACATGCTTCTCCGAATAATCCTTCTCTACTTCATGAAGTCTGATATATTCTGCATACCTTTTTGGAGGGCCTTGGCTAACTTTGACATTCACTTCCTTGGACCCCAGTTCCTAACAAACCCTGCTGTCTATTAAACCTGATGTCAGATTGATGTTACCTCAGAATCGCAAGGACAGACTAAGAGGCTCCTGAAAAGTGAACTATTACTTGGTACGAAGTGTTTTATCAAGACTGTTTTTACTTCAGAGATATGACTGATAAACATGACATATGACTGAGATATGACTGATACACACACAAACATGTGTGTATGTGGGAAGGTGTGTGTTATCGGGTTTCAAGATCAATTAAGCTGTGCTGAGAAATGATACATCCTGTTTCCACTTCTCTGACTCTAATAAGTTCCAGTGAAAGCAAGGGTATTATCAGTGGAGCAGCAGAACTTGTGCTGACACCACACTCATCACCATGGCGCTGCACAATACCTGGGTGGTCCTGATGCTGGTCCTCAGCCTTCGTGGTCAAGGTCAGAAGATCATTACTGTATTAGTAGTTTGATTCATTCATTGAATCGATTCACAAAGAAGGTGGATACAGACTGATGTGTGTACATCTCCTTCATTTTGGGATCTTTTTTACTTCTCCAGTTCAAACAGGAAAAATCATCGGGGGACACAAAGCTGTCCCTCATAGCAGACCCTACATGGTGCTTTTGGAAAGGAAATTGTGGAAAAACGAAACCCAATTTTGTGGCGGCTTCCTGATCAACGATGAGTTTGTGGTGACAGCTGCTCACTGCCAGGCCCGGTGAGGACCTTAACTGACTGATCTGCAGGACAACAACACTGTGCTGATTAGACCTATGGTTGCAACAATTGTAGAAATTATACCTTTGTGTCCCAGTATCTTTTACGTCTATTTAGGTCTTCACAAGTTCATCAAGGATCAAACTCCGAAGGGTATTACAGTGAGACGAACAATTCCACATAAGGATTTCAATAAAACAACAAGATACAACGACTTGATGTTACTGCAGGTAAGCATATAGCCTGTCACCTATGTTTGGTTGATCATGAATCCACCTTTATGTTATGTCTGTACATTACGGTGACAATGCATTCTTGTTTTGACACTAACAACTCTATTCCCCCCCCTTCCCCTTCTTCTCAAGTTAAGTGAGAAGGTGAACTTCACAGAGCATGTCAGACCGATTAATTTAGCAAGCCGAAGTGAGCACGTGCCTCAACGCTGTATAGTCTCTGGCTGGGGATTTAGCGAGAACAATCAGAACTTGGCCCGTGAGCTGAGGGAGGTTAATTTGACACTTGTGAAGGAAACAAGCTGTACTGAGCCCCATGCGTTCTTCTCCAATGGAGAAATAGGACCTTCACACGTGAGTGACATATTACTCATGTTATTTTATTGATACTGGCCTACTTGTACGCGAGTCAAAAGTAGACCCAAAAGCAAGCAGTGAAATACAATTATATTCAGTGTTTGCTTGTTCATTTACGAAACTGTTGAAACTGTAATCTTTTTATGTGTGATTTCAGGGAGACTCTGGTAGTCCACTTGTTTGTGAAGGGGAAGTGGCGTACGGTGTTGTGTTGCATGGCAAAGTGTCATGCAACAACTACAAATATGGTGTTTTCACTAAAATCCCAGACTATCTTGGTTGGATTCTAAGCCACCTGACTGAAAAGTGAATCCAGAATGTCATCGTTAATATGCTCATGCTTTGTGAACCATGTTGATGAATAAATGGTTGTTCCACAAACCACATTCCAAATTCCACATTGAATGGGAAAATAAAAAGCATACATTATTTGTTTTTTGTGCGTGTACATGTTTGTGTTTAGGCACTTTTTCTAAGGCATCCTTACCTAGTGAAGAATGTGTCATACCTAAATAAAAATGTGGGATATTTTCACATTCTTGATCGACTGATTTGAATAAGTTGGTTATCTTTAAGAAGAAACGGCTACCTCGCATACATCCGTTTGATGACCTTAATTAATTTGCATGATAAAGACCAAAGAAATCAATTCATTCCCTCATGACATATTTAGCTATTTTCTGGATTTTACGTAATAATCAAATAGCTGACAGAAATCATTGAAATGATTAAATTCCTGTAGAATAGTTACGCTGCTTATGAGCCCAGGAACGAGGAACGTTTGAATCTGGCTTGGTTTAATATAAAAGCCATGTTTGCACATGCAAATGTAATAAAACGAAATTGAATTGACACTAATAGACCCTAAATGTCCATAATGTTAGGTGAGGATAGCTGCCTATGATACACGCAATCTGGAAAACAAATAAAAGGCTAAAGGACGCAACTCATGACCAAGAAACATTTATAAGGGATTTTATTTTGGAAATAAACAAAATGTAAGCTGCACAAAAAAATTACAATTCATTGATTTTCAAAAGAAGTTCAGAGAAGAAAAAAAACTAACCAAAAAGGACAGTGAACTAATTAACTAGTGCTTTGTATGAATATACTAGACTACTAAGAAAAACGTTTTTAAAAGCGTTTTTATTTCCACATCCTCTTGCAGTCCCTTGCACAGAATGGGCAAATAAGGCCAGTGATGAGTTCCCCTTCTTTATTACTCTTGAACTCTGCATGACCAACGTGTGACTGGGCCCGAGCCATGGAGACCAAACACTATAATGTGACGCATAACTCCAAACATGTTACTTTAATATAAATTGAGGCATAACATAAAACATGTTCCCTTAAGATCAATTATAAAAATAAGACTGCTTGATGGGTACTCATCCAGGAATGCCCTATATCTATCGGATTGGTTTAATAGTTTAGAATAATATAATTAGAAATATTGATATTAATGCATTTTATATTTTATTTCTTTACTTTTCAATTTCCTACCATTTTCCTGTATATACATTTGACACATGATTTGAAAGATAAACTGACTGTACGCCATCAACTGAACTAAAACTGTCTAGATAATGAACTGATGATAAATACATACTACAATACTTTATTCCAATTGACGATGCCTACACCACATACGGTATAAGTACAGACATTATAAGATGGAATTAAAGTCTGAAACCTACACTGAGTACTAAGAACTACTTCTGCATGCCTTTTCGAGGGCCATGGCTAACCTTAACGTTCACTTCTATGGACCCTAGTTTCCAAAAAACCCTGCTGTCTATTAAACTTGATCATGTCAGAATGATTTTACCTCCGAGTCCCAAGGACAGACTTAGAGGCTCCTGAATATAGAAATATAACTTGTTATGAAGAATTGCAAAAGCCAGTTGTTTCTGGAGAGATATGACAGAGGTAAATCATCAGTGACTTGTGTGTGTGTGTGTGTGTGTGTGTGTGTGTGTGTGTGTGTGTGTGTGTGTGTGTGTGTGTGTGTGTGTGTGTGTGTGTGTGTGTGTGTGTGTGTGTGTGTGTGTGTGTGTGTGTCTGTGTGTGTGTGTTTGTGCATGTGTGTGTGCGTGGGTGTGTGTTTGTGCGTGCGTGTGTGTGTGTGTGTTTGTGTGCATGTGTGGGTGTGTGCGTGCGTGTGTGTTTGTGTGTGTGTGTGTATGCGTGTTTGTGTGCATGTGTGTGTGTGTGTGTGTGTGTGTGTGTGTGTGTGTGTGTGTGTGTGTGTGTGTGTGTGTGTGTGTGTGTGTGTGTGTGTGTGTGTGTGTGTGTGTGTGTGTGCGTGTGTGCGTGTGTGTGTGTGTGTATAGCAGACCGCTATGCAAATTTTTCTTAAACTGAAGTTAGTTTGAGCTGAGATTAAAGGCCTAAGATTTGATGTGGCATTTTGTCTAATTCAGTACTCAGAGGGATGGTGTTTTCAGTGTTGTTCAAACAATCACCTTCGACCACATCCTGTTTCCTCTTCTCTGAATTTAGTAAGTTCCAGTGAAAGTAAGGGCATTGTCAGTGGAGCAGCAGAACTCTTGCTGACACCACACTCATCACCATGGCGCTGCACAATACCTGGGTGGTCCTGATGCTGGTCCTCAGCCTTTGTGGTGAAGGTAAGAAGATCATTACTGTATTAGTAGTTTCATTCATTCATTGAATCGATTCACGAAGAAGGTGGATACAGACTGATGTGTGTACATCTCCTTCATTTTGGGATCTTTTTTACTTCTCCAGTTCAAACAGGGAAAATCATCGGGGGACACCCAGCTGTCCCTCATAGCAGACCCTACATGGTGCTTTTGGAAACGAAAATGTGGAATGACGAAATTAAATTTTGCGGCGGCTTCCTGATCAACGATGAGTTTGTGGTGACAGCTGCTCACTGCCAGGCCCGGTGAGGATCTAAACTGACTGATCTGCAGGACAACAACACCGTGCTGATTAGACCTATGGTTGCATAAGAACAACCTGTTCTACTGTAGTCAAGGAACTGTTTCTTAGCATTTGTTCTCCCTCAAAGTGCTCAGCCCAATGTATAGATATGCTACTGGGACCTAGAAGGGCCTAAGCAACAATAGGATTCACAGAAGTTAGCCGTTGTTTATTTTGACTTTTTAATTTGATTTCGCAATCAGGTTATTGGCCTGTATTTGCATAGCCCAATGTCTAATACAATTTGTTAACAAAAGTATCCATGATACCTTTGTGTCCCAGTATCATGTACGTCCATTTAGGTCTTCACAACCTGATCCCTCGTCCAACCAGGAGTTTCCAGGTGAGACAAGCGTTTCCACATGAGGACTTCAATAAAGAAAAAGGATACAACGACTTGATGTTACTGCAGGTAAGCATATAGCCTGTCACCTATGTTTGGTTGATCATGAATCCACCTTTATGTTATGTCTGTACATTACGGTGACAATGCATACTTGATTTGACACTAACAACTCTATTCCCCCCCCTACCCCTTCTTCTCAAGTTAAGTGAGAAGGTGAACTTCACAGAGCATGTCAGACCGATTAATTTAGCAAGCCGAAGTGATCACCTGCCTCAACGCTGTATAGTCTCTGGCTGGGGATTTACTGAAGACAATCAGAAAGTGGCCAACGAGCTGAGGGAGGTTAATTTGACACTTGTGAAGGATACAAGCTGTACTGAGCCCCATGCGTTCTTCTCCCTTGGAGAAAGAGGTCCTTCACACGTGAGTGACAAAAATATTAGGCCTACTAATGTTTATTTATTGATACTGGCCTACTTGTACACGAGTCAAAAGTAGACCCAAAAGCGAGCAGTGAAATACAATTATATTCAGTGTTTGCTTGTTCATTTACGAAACTGTTGAAACTGTAACCTTTTTATGTGTGATTTCAGGGAGACTCTGGTAGTCCACTTGTTTGTGAAGAGGAAGTGGCGTACGGTGTTGTGTCGCGTGGCAAAGAGTCATGCAACAACTACAAATATGGTGTTTTCACTAAAATCCCAGACTATCTTGGTTGGATTCTAAGCCACCTGACTGAAAAGTGAATCCAGAATGTCATCGTTAATATGCTCATGCTTTATGAACCATGTTGATGAATAAATGGTTGTTCCACAAACCACATTCCAAATTCCACATTGAATGGGAAAATAAAAAGTTATTAGGATAGCATACATGATTTGTTTTTTGTGCGTGTACATGTTTGTGTTTAGGCACTTTTTCTAAGGCATCCTTACCGAGTGAAGAATGTGTCATACCTAAATAAAAATGTGGGATATTTTGACATTCTTGATAAACTGATTTGAATAAGTTGGTTATCTTTAAGAAGAAACGGCTACCTCGCATACATCCGTTTGATGACCTTAATTAATTTGCCTGAGAAAGACCAAAGAAATCAATTCATTCCCTCATGACATATTTTGCTATTTTCTGGATTTTACGTAATAATCAAATAGCTGAAAGAAATCATTGAAATGATTGAATTCCTGTAGAATAGTTACGCTGCTTATAAAACCCAACCGCAGTGTCAAGGAACATTTGAATCTGGCTTGGTTTAATATAAAAGCCATGTTTGCATGTGCAAATGTGATAAAACGAAATTGAATTGACACTAATAGACCTAAATGTCCATAATGATGGGTGAAGATAGCTGCCTATGATACACGTAATCTGGAAAACAAATAAAAGGCTAAAGGACGCAACTCATGACCAAGAAACATTTGTAAGGGATTTTATTTTGGAAATAAACAAAATGTTAACTGCACAAAAATTTTTAAAATTCTTTGATTTTCAAAACAATGTTCAGAGAAAAAACAGAGCTAACCAAAAAGCACAGTAAACCAATTAGTGCTTTGTATGAATTTACTGGACTACTAAGAAAGTTTTTATTTCCACATCCTCTTGCAGTCCCTTGCACAGAATGGACAAATAAGGCCAGTGATGAATTCCCCTTCTTTATTACTCTTGAACTCTGCATGACCAACGTGTGACTGGGCCCGAGCCATGGAGACCAAACACTATAATGTGACGCATAACTCGAAACGTGTTTCTTTAATATAAATTGAGGCATAACATAAAACATGTTCCCTTAAGATCAATTATAAAAATAAGACTGCTTGATGGGTACTCATCCAGGAATGCTCTATATCTATCGGATTGGTTTAATAGTTTAGAATAATATAATTAGAAATATTGATATTAATGCATTTTATATTCTATTTCTTTACTTTTCAATTTCTACCATTTTCCTGTATATACATTTGACACATGATTTGAAAGATAAACTGACTGTACGCCATCAACTGAACTAAAACTGTCTAGATAATGAACTGATGATAAATACATACTACAATACTTCATTCTAATTAAAGATGCCTACACCACATACGGTATAAGTACAGACATTATAAGATGGAATTAAAGTCTGAAACCTACACTGAGTACTAAGAACTACTTACTGTGAGAAATTGAATGGCTTGTCCGAATAACCCTCTTCCTCTACATGGAGTCTGATGTATTCTTCATGCCTTTTGGAGGGTCATGGCTAACCTTAACGTTCACTTCTATGGACCCCAGTTTCTAACAAACCCTGCTATCTATTAAACTTGATCATGTCAGAAGGATTTTACCTCCGAGTCCCAAGGACAGACTTAGAGGCTACTGAATATAGAAATATAACTTGTTATGAAGAATTGCAAAAGGCCAGTTGTTACTGGAGAGATATGACAGAGGTAAATCATGACCATCTGAAGTTATTTTGAGCTGTGATTACTTTTAATCCAAGTCGCTAGGCAAAAGAAGACATGTATACCATGAATGAAGACAAATTCTACTTCATGTAGAATAAAGTGGCCATGCCCTTACAGGGACGGTGGTGTCAGTGAAGTTCACACAATCTCATTCAATCACATCCTGTTTCCACTTCTCTGACTTTAATAAGTTCCAGTGAAAGTAAGGGCATTATCAGTGGAGCAGCAGAACTCTTGCTGACACCACACTCATCACCATGGCGCTGCACAATACCTGGGTGGTCCTGATGCTGGTCCTCAGCCTTCGTGCTCAAGGTAAGAAGATCATTACTGTATTAGTAGTTTCATTCATTCATTGAATCGATTCACAAAGAAGGTGGATACAGACTGATGTGTGCACATCCCCTTCATTTTGGGAACTTTTTTACTTCTCCAGTTCAAACAGGGAAAATCTTTGGGGGACACAAAGCCGCCCCTAATAGTAGACCCTACATGGTGCTTTTGGAATTGAAAACTTTGAAGGGAACCACCCTATATTGTGATGGCTTCCTGATTAGCAATGAGTTTGTGATGACAGCTGCTCACTGCCAGGCCAGGTGAGGTTATTGACTTATCCACAGGACCACAACACTGTGCTGATTTCAGCTGTGGTTCCACACGTACAACAGGAACTTACAATCCAAGAGATAACTTGCATTATTCATTACTCAAAAGCTGTATTCATCCAATAACATGTGTTATTGGCCTATATCTGCATTATACGTTCAACTACAGGTTTTATAGAGCTTTAAGTTATGATCGCCATGTCTAATACAATTTGTTAACAATTGCATCAATTAAACCTTTGTGTCCCAGTATCTATAACGTCTATGTAGGTCTTCATAAGTTCAAGAATGACAAAACTCCGAAGGGCATTCAAGTGAGGCAAGCAATTGCACATAAGGACTTCAATGAAAAAACAATGTTCTACGACATAATGCTACTGCAGGTAAGCATACAGCATGTCACCTATGTTAGGTTGATCATGAATCCACCTTTATGTTAAAGAAATGATACATCATAGTGCCAATGCATTCTTGTTTTGACACTAACCTGTACACCCTCCCCCCCCCTTTCTTCTGAAGTTAAGTGAGAACGTAACCATCACAGAGCATGTCAGAGCGATTAATTTAGCAAGCCGCGGTGATCATCTGCCTCAACGCTGTATAGTCTCTGGCTGGGGATTTAGTGAAGAGAATCCAGACGACATGGCCAGCGAGCTGAGGGAAGTTAATGTTACCCTTAATAATCATACACTCGCTGCTGAGCACCATGTATACTTCGCCCAGGGAGAAAGCGGACCTTCCCACGTAAGTGAGAATATAATTATTCACTTTTTTTTTTATTCATATCTGGCTGCTGTTACACCAGTCAAAAGTAGACCCAAAAGCAAACAGCTATGTACAATTGTATTTTAGTGTTTCTTCAGAATCTGTTGGAGCAGTATGCAGTAACCTCTTCATGTGTGATTACAGGGAGACTCTGGTGGTCCACTTGTTTGTGAAGGGGAAGTGGCGTATGGTGTTGTGTCAGGCGGCACAAAGAACTTCACAATGTACACCAAAATCCCAGACTATCTTGGTTGGATTGTAGACCACATGAGGGAAAAGTGACACCAGAATGTCATCGTTAATATGTTCGTGCTTTGTGAACCATGTTGATGAATAAATCACTGTTTCACACACCTGTCCTGATTCTCTCACCACATGGAATGGGACACGTTGTGGGAGAAAATTAAAAGGAACTAAAACTTAGCAGAATAGCATACATTCTTTGTTTTCGTGTGTGTGAGTGTCAATTTTTCTGTGTATGTACTTTTTCTAATGCATCTAAACCTGTTTGAAACGAAGTCATCCCTGTTTAAAACTTGAATAACTTTACATTCTTGATAAATTGATTGAATCATTGGTTAAAATTAAATAAGACTGCCACCTGGTGTACATGCATTCGATGAACTTACTTTTTTTGATTAAGAACGACCAAAGAAATCAATTCTTCCCATATGAGATATTTTGGTAATTTATAGATTTTATATAATAATCCAATAACTGCCAGAGATGACTGCTCATGTCAGAATGATGTTACCTCAGAACCTCAAGGACAGACTGAGAGGCTCCTGAATAGAGAAATATTACTTATGAAGAATTGCAAAAAGAGATATGACAGAGGTAAATCATGAGTGAAGTGTGTGGCTGTGTGTTTGCATGTGTGCGTGTTTGTGTGCATGTGTGCGTGTTTGTGTGCATGTGTGCATGTGTGCATGTGTGCATGTGTGCGCGCGTGTGTGTGTGTGCGCGCGTGTGTGCGTGCGTGTGTGTACGCGTGTTTGTGCGTGCGTGCGTGCGCGCGCGCGCGTGTGTGTGTATAGCAGACCACTATGCAAGTTTTTCTTAAACTGAAGTTAGTTTGAGCTGAGATTAAAGGCCTAAGATTTGATGTGGCTTTTTCTCTAATTCAGAAAGGCAGAGGCCATGTACTCAGAGGGATGGTGTTTTCAGTGTTGTTCAAACAATCACATTAGACCACATCCTGTTTCCTCTTCTCTGACTCTAATAAGTTCCAGTGAAAGTAAGGGCATTATCAGTGGAGCAGCAGAACTCTTGCTGACACCACACTCATCACCATGGCGCTGCACAATACCTGGGTGGTCCTGATGCTGCTCCTCAGCCTTCGTGGTGAAGGTAAGAAGATCATTACTGTATTAGTAGTTTCATTCATTCATTGAATCGATTCACGAAGAAGGTGGATACAGACTGATGTGTGCACATCCCCTTCATTTTGGGATCTTTTTTACTTCTCCAGTTCAAACAGGGAAAATCTTTGGGGGACACCCAGCTGTCCCTCATAGCAGACCCTACATGGTGCTTTTGGAATTGAAAACTTTGCAGGGAACCACCCTATATTGTGATGGCTTCCTGATTAGCAATGAGTTTGTGATGACAGCTGCTCACTGCCAGGCCAGGTGAGGTTATTGACTGATCCACAGGACCACAACACCATGCTGATTTCAGCTGTGGTTCCACACGTACAACAGCAACTTACAATCCAAGAGATAACTTGCATTATTCATTAATCAAAAGCTGTATTCATCCAATAACATGTGTTATTGGCCTATATCTGCATTATACGTTCAACTACAGGTTTTATAGAGCTTTTAGTCATGAGCACCATGTCCAATCATTTTTTTTTAACAATTGCATCAATTAAACCTCTGTGTCTCAGTACCTATGACGTCTATGTAGGTCTTCATAAGTTCATCAGTGATCCAACTCAGAAGGGCATTCAAGTGAGTCGAGCAATTCCACACGAGGACTTCAATAATACAACAGGAATCAACGACTTGATGTTACTGCAGGTAAGCATGAATCCACCTTTATGTTATGTATGTACATCATAGTGCAAATGCATTCTTGTTTTGACACTAACCAGTACACCCCCCCCCCCCCCCTTTCTTCTCAAGTTAAGTGAGAAGGTAAGCTTCACAGAGCATGTCAGACCGATTCATTTAGCACACCGAGGGGATCATCTGCCTCAACGCTGTTTAGTCTCGGGCTGGGGATGGACTAGCGAAGAGAATCAGGACATGGCCAGCGAGCTGAGGGAAGTTAATGTTACCCTTGTGAATTATACACTCTCTGCTGGGCCCCATGCATACTTCTCCCTTGGAAAAAGCGGACCATCCCACGTAAGTGACAATATAATTATTCCCATGTTTTTTTATTTATACCAAAAGCAAACAGTGATGCACAATCATATTTCAGTGTTTCTCTCATAATCTGTTGAATCTGTAACCTCTTCATGTGTGATTACAGGGAGACTCTGGTGGTCCACTTGTTTGTGAATGTGAAGTGGCGTACGGTGTTGTGTCAGGCGGAACGAAGGGCTTAAAAGTGTACACCAAAATCCCAGACTATCTTTGTTGGATTGAGGGCCACGTCAGGAAAAAGTGACACCAGAATGTCATCGTTAATATGCTTGTGCTTTGTGGACTATGTTGATGAATAAATCATTGTTCCACACACCTGTCCTGTCCTCTCACCACATGGAATGGGACACGTAACGTTGAAGGAGAAAAATGAAAAGGAACTAAAACTTAGCAGAATAGCATACATTCTTTGTTTTTCGTGTGTGTGCGTGTAAATGTTTGTGTGTGTGTACTTTTTCTAATGCATCTAAACCTGGTTGAAACAAAGTCATCCCTGTTTAAAACTTGAATAACTTTACATTCTTGATAAACTGATTAATTAATTGATTAAATTTAAATAAGACTGCCACCTGGTGTACATGCATTCGATGATGCATTCGATGAATTCGATGATGACTTACTTTTTTTTTGATTAAGAACGACCAAAGAAATCAATTCTTTCCATATGAGATTTTTTAGTAATTTATAGATTTTATGTAATAATCCAATAACTGCCAGAGATGACTGATCATGTCAGAACGATGTTACCTCAGAAACTCAAGGACAGAGTTAGAGGCTCCTGAATAGACAAATATAACTTATGAAAAATTGCAAAAGCCAGTTGTTACTGGAGAGATATGAAAGAGGTAACTCATTAGTGACGTTTGTGTGTGTGTGTGTGTGTGTGTGCGTGTGTGTGTGTGTGTGTGTGTGTGTGTGTGTGTGTGTGTGTGTGTGTGTGTGTGTGTGTGTGTGTGTGCGTGTGCGCGTGCATGCGTGCGTGTGTGTGTGCGCGCGCGTGTGTGTGTGTGTATAGCAGACCACTATGCAAGTTTTTCTTAAACTGAAGTTAGTTTGAGCTGAGATTAAAGGCCTAAGATTTGATGTGGCTTTTTGTCTAATTCAGAAAGGCAGAGTGGCCATGTACTCAGAGGGATGGTGTTTTCAGTGTTGTTCAAACAATCACATTAGACCGCATCCTGTTTCCTCTTCTCTGACTCTAATAAGTTCCAGTGAAAGTAAGGGCATTATCAGTGGAGCAGCAGAACTCTTGCTGACACCACACTCATCACATGGCGCTGCACAATACCTGGGTGGTCCTGATGCTGGTCCTCAGCCTTCGTGGTCAAGGTAAGAAGATCATTACTGTATTAGTAGTTTGATTCATTCATTGAATCGATTCACAAAGAAGGTGGATACAGCCTAATGTGTGTACATCCCCTTCATTTTGGGATCTTTTTTACTTCTCCAGTTCAAACAGCGAAAATCTTCGGGGGACGCAAAGCTGTCCCTCATAGCAGACCCTACATGGTGCTTTTGGAAACGAGAATGTGGAATGACGAAACCATATTTTGTGACGGCTTCCTGTTAAGCGATGAGTTTGTGGTGACCGCTGCTCACTGCCAGGCCCGGTGAGGTTCTTGACTGATCTGCAGGACAACAACATTTTGCTCATTTGAGCTATGGTTCCACAAGTACAACAGGAACTTACAATCCAGAAGATAACTTGCAATATTCATTACTCAAAAGCTGTTTTATCGAGCTTTTAGTGACGAGCACCATGTCCAATACAATTTGTTAACAATTGTATCAATTATAACTTTGTCTCCCAGTATCTATAACGTCTATGTAGGTCTTCATAAGTTTAAGAATGATCAAACTCTGAAGAGCATTCAAGTGAGTCGAGCAATTCCACACGAGGACTTCAATAATGAAACAGGAAACGACTTGATGTTACTGCAGGTAAGCATGAATCCACCTTTATGTTATGTATGTACATCATAGTGCAAATGCATTCTTGTTTTGATGCTAACCAGTGCAACCCCCCCCCCCCCCCCCCTTTCTTCTGAAGTTAAGCGAGAAGGTAAACTTCACACACCATGTCAGACCGATTAATTTAGCAAACCAAAGTGATCATCTGCCTCAACGCTGTATAGTCTCTGGCTGGGGATTTAGCAGAAAAAAACAGATGGCCAGGCGGCTGAGGGAAGTTGAGGTCACACTTGTGAATCGTACACACCCTGCTGAGCTCCATGCATACTTCTCCCTTGGAAAAATTGGACCTTCAAAGGTGAGTGACCAATATATAGGCCTACTTGTGAGTCAAAAGTAGACCCAAAAGCAAGTAAAAGCCAAATGCACTGAAACACTGAGTTGTAACACTGAATTCAAACTATATTTTAGCATGCAGTAATCTCTTTGTGTGATTACAGGGAGACTCTGGGGGTCCACTTGTTTGTGAAGGTGACGTAGGCGTACGGTGTTGTGTCATTTAGCACAAAGTGCTTTAAAGTGTACACCAAAATCCCAGATTACCGTGGTTGGATTGAAGGCCACATGAGGAAAAAGTGAATCCAGATTGTGCTAATAATATGTTAATATGCTCATGCTTTGTTAACCATGTTGATGAATAAATCGGTTTCACAAAGCTGTTGTTTTTCATCAAATGGGACACATTTATGGAGAGAATAAAACAAAAATGAACTCAGTTTATCAGAATAGCATACATTTGTTAATGTGCGTGTACATGTGTCTATGCACTTTTTCTAAAGCATATATATCCCTGTATACAAATTGGGATATCTTCAACTGAATAAGATGGTTAAAATTAAGACAACACTGCCACCTGGTGTTGATACGTTTAATGAATTTCTTTTGAATAAGAACGACCAATGATAGCAATTGTCCTTCATGACATTTTCTGGATTTTATTTAATAATCCCATTATTGACAAAATATTTGAACGATTTCATTCCTTGCACAATCTCATTTCCAGTAATGGACCTTGCAGGCCCTAACTTTATCATTAGGGTAGTTGTACGTGAAACACAACTTGGGAAAACCAAAAAAATGCTAAAGCAAGAAACAGATGACAAAAGAAACATTTGTAAGGGATTTTATTTTGGAAAAATAAACAAAATGTAAGCATGCACAAAAAAATGCATTGATGAGAACATTAAAACTCGTGTATTTTCCAGACGAGTCAAGAAGTAACAGAACTAACCAAGAAGGACAGTGGCCAAATTAACCAGTTCCAAGAACTTACTGGACCATTAAGAAAATAAAAAAAAAGTCTTTAAGAGCGTATTTATTTCCTCGTCCTCTTGTATTCCCTTTGCACAGAAAGTGCAAACAAGGACATTGATGTATTCCCCTTCTTCATTACGGAGACCATGGGCGCTACGAAACCACCCAACAGATGGCAATTCTTCAGCCGAGTTACAGTCCCTCCCCTCCAAGGCTCCCGTCTCTGCATGAGCCAACGTGTGACTGGGCCCGGGCCATGGGAGACCAAAACGCTATAAAGTGACGCATAACTCAAAACGTGTTCTTTTAATATTAAAATTGAGGCATAACATAAAATGTGTTCTCTTAAGATCAATTAGAAAAAAATGAGACTGCCAGATGGGAACAAAAAGAAGAAAAAAAAAAGTTAGAAAAACTTGGAGAAGGACCTGTGAGGACGGCTCGACGTGGGAGCCAACCTTCCCCTGAACTCATCCAGGACTGCTCTTTATCTATGGAATTGGTTTCGTTTTTTTTTCTTTCGTCGATGCGCTAGAACGGAATTTCCAGCTAGGTCCGCTGTCATTCAAATGGGGGTTGCAGGCGAGAGGGGGTTGGGGGTGTGGGGGTGGGAACGGGAGGGGGGGAGGGAGTGGGGGCGAACATGGGTGTTGCCTAGGAGACCGACACCCACTTTGCTGAGCTACCAACCACCATCGTCACCTGGGAGGAAGTCAAAGACATGGCAGGTTAGTAGCGGTCCAGGAAAGCTCTAGAAGAGGCCGCACAACCGAAATGATGACTGGCTAAAGTCAAAGCAAAAAATAAGCAACGTTTCTTATCGGTTGGAGAGACAAGTCGACTGTTTTCATGACTGCCTTCTGATTCAAAGCATCTTAAAGAGGTTAGATATTACCACAAAGGCTTCTGGTAAAAGATTAAAAATATTCTGTGAGCAGCACAGTTTGAAATTCTCTCCTGACAAAAGATTTATCATGTGGCTCTCCATGTTTAACATTACCATCGTAAGGAACCCCTGGGTAACTCAACACGGCCGGTCGCTGCAGACTGCAGACAGCCTACCTTAGCACCCACTCAGCAGTAGTGCTAAACTGGACCGTCAACATATTGTTTCTTCCAACAAATTTCAACTACAGGTGGCCTCAGTGGGCGTCAGTGACCACAGCACCGAATCCTGTTCAAAGAAAAAAAAAAGCCCTTTGATTAATGAGGTTCCAAAGCCAGGGCCAGAGGAAGGAGTCCGTCCAGATAAAGCTATGCTATTTTTGGGGCGATCTGATTCACAAAAAGGTAACTGACTACATCTTCAGCAACAACACATCTAGTAGTTGACCTCTGCATTGTTCATTTACTGTGCCGCCAGGGCCATAAAGCTAAACGTTTAAAACGTGAGACCCTCTCTTTAGTGGAAAGATAAACTTACAATATCCTGCATGCAGTCGCCAGCTTACAGGGAGGGGTTTAAATCCCTCCCATGGCTGATATTTGTGGCTTTCTGATACAAAGCCTCACCAGAACTACTATTTAGTTCTCTGTACATACCTCCTGAGCGTTCACCGTATCCGCCACCTTGTGCTCTGTGAGAAAAGAACGAGAATTTTGCCGTTCAGAATTCATCATCTTCCCTCATTTCCGACGCAATGAAAACAAGATGACCTGCTACCCATTTAGAGAACTAGGTATCCTCTGAGCTGCAGGACCTAGAAGCCACCTGTCTCTGGGGAAGTAGCCACCACCTCCACTACTGTTGACATACCTTCCACCACCTCCACCACCACTGTAGCTTCTGTCTCCACCGCCACTGCCTACAATGCAATAAAAATACGTGAGAACACTGGACGGGATTTGCCATAATAACATGCAGGGTTTGGTGGATCCCACCGTGGACAATCGTCCGTACCATATGAGAACCCACGTCCTCTTCCTCCTCCGCCGCCGCGTCCCCCCCTGTAGCCGCCACCGTCACCGCCGCCGCCGCTGTTGCCGCCCCTGTAGCCGCCGGAACGACTGCCACCACCGGAGTTTCCGGCTTGGTCCACGCGAATCGGCCTACCGTCCAGGGACTACGGAGTAGCAAAAAAAATGAACAAATTGAATACAGGGCAGTGCGGATTCCGTTTCAGGAATTCTATTTCAGCGGGTATATCTTCCAAACGTTTCTTGGGTCAATCGGAGGCGTCTTACCTTTCCATTCATGGCGATCATAGCATCCTTAGCATCTTCGGGATTCTCAAAGGTGATAAAGCCGAAGCCTCTAGACCTCTGCGTCTCCCTGTGCTTGATGATGACAACTAGACCAGAAGAGAGGGATCAAAAGTTAAAAATCCCTGTTATGATTATAAAAACGCAGAATCAAGCAGGGTTATTTATTGTTGTACCAGTCATCCATGCAGTACTTGCCTTCACTGATGGGACCATATTTGGAAAATACGTCTTCGAGTGACTGTTCAGTTGTGTCAAAGCTGATACCACCGACAAATAGCTTCCCTTCGTCTGACGACATGGTGAGTTCTGCCTGCGGGGGGAGACAGAATACGAGGGGGGGGGGGGGGGGGGGACCGAGTTAATGAGCAGGCGGAGATGCTTCCCCCCATCCGTAAGGCCCGGATCCAGGCCCCCTTTGTTCCTGCGTGTGCTGCGTCTCCAGAGAGCCCAGTCCGCATCCACAGGCCCCGCGTCAAGCATCGACCCCCTCCGCGGGGGCCCGCTCGACCCAACAGGCGATCACAAACCCCGGCTTATTGTACATTATTTCAGGTTATAACGGTATAATATCTGCCTTGCTTGCTTGCTTGCTGTTTGCTTGCTTCGTGAATAGGTAATCGCTAAAAATAAATTTTCCGATCTAGATAAGGATGCATGTGATCCATTGCTTAATTCAAAGTATGATGCAATTAATTACACACCCAACTCCCTGCATTAAATTTAAGTGAAATAATAGCAGAAGTCACGAGGTAGCCGCTACGCACAGCACAATGATAGGGATGACAGGGATGCTACGCTGTATCATGGATGCTAAGGATCAAGGCCTTTTATTAATTTCCCTCTACGCTATAAATCCACTGCGCAAGGCCAACACCTAACGGCTGGTATACGTTAAAACAGCATCAATAGTAATTATAAAAAGAAAAGTCGCCACAATTGAGGCTGTTAAGATGCATTACCGTTATATTCTGCGGAGATCGGTAGCGGGCAACCGGAGGCAAGAACGAGTAGACACTAAAAGGACCTGCACCGGGTGTAGCCACGCCCAGTTTTTCTCAGTAAAAGGACCCGCACCGGGTGAAGCCACGCCCAGTTCTCACAAACACCGAGGCGTTTGAATTAATGTCGGCTCATTTAAATGGACAACAGGAAGCGGTCACCCTACATCTGAGATACCGTTATTACGTTGTTATACATCCATAAGCCGAATACGTTCGTTAGTAATTACGAATCGCCGTGAGTGGATATAATACATACATTATGTCTATAAAAGGTATACCATAACTTTGGTTTATATAAATACAAAGAGGCAAGAACAGCTTCAGAAAATTTTTTTTATTTTGTCACATTAAATGATACACAATAATTATTGTCAAAACAAGCGTTAACCACTACTGTGTGACGAAGTGCTAAACCCACGTTTACCCCATCAGTTAAGCCACACTGGTCGTTAAATAAATGACAGGTGTCCGGCTCAGTATTTTATGGTTTTGCAATTATAAAGCCAGCAAAATGCTAATAATGTCCAGTGAGAATCACGTTCAACACATCACACAATCACACAAAGTTTTGATCCTTTGCTTCGCCTAGCGCCTCTGCCTTACTATTCCCCTGGAAAAGTGCAGAGATCCTCAGTTTGGGTAGGATGCAGAATGACCCAGGCCACGCATTGGGCCGACGTCAATACATTGGCCCCGCCTCGACGATGGATGCAAATGGCAACTCTGAAAAACCGAAGAACAGTGATCTATGTTTATACTAAACAGTTACACTAAACACAGTCAGAAGATAAAACCTGATTCAAAACCCAGTGTTATTCTTTATTATTCATAGTCATTTATTAATCTTCTTTGTATGCATTGTACCATGATCTTTTTTGGAAGCCTGTATATTTATAACTCCTGATTGTATAGATTGAAATGATTATATCCTCGGTTTACATTGTGTATTTACTGCTCTAACAAGAAATAAGGAAAAAAAACAACCTGATTTTCTAGAATCATGCTGGGAATAACACAGGCAATATGCCCCCGGGTGACTAATAATTCATGCAAATTAAAAGTAATAATCAAGAGGCACAGATTCAAACATTGTACCAACCTTTTTCTATGACCCAAATGGAGGAAAGTGGCTACCCAGCAGACATGGAGACGTCATCATCTTCTTCTACAAGGAAATTCAACCTTAATGGATGGACAGGAAAACAAAATCAATATGAAGCCCTCAAGTAGTTTAGCGGCAGTTATGCAATTGCGCCGACACACACACACGCACAAACAAGTCAATTTAACAGAGCAATGGTATTGTAATAATTAACCACCCTTTAAGCCCTTTACCACAAATGAGAAATTGCAGTCTCAATGGTAGTCAATGTATGCACAATGTGGGATCCGTCTATTTCCTATGACACATTTTCCCTTAGAAATACTTCAGTAGGCTTCGGGGATTTTGGGAGAACTCGTGGGTAAACAGCCTTTGACGTCGGATTATTTAATTCCCCAAAGGTCCTTTTTTTTTTAACGAGAAATACTCCGAAAGCCAGGATGTGCTACTGGATGAAATTCATCTTTTGGAAGTAGTCCAGGCCAAGCCCTAGCAACGGCTGAGAGTCCCATTGCATCGTGGTCAAAGTGGTAGACAGTCTAAGATGGGACATCAACATGATAACTGTTTGAGGGATGTGAACAGGAGAGCAAAAAATGTTACCTCACTTTACTGGCACTATCTCCAATTATGAACTAGCCAAGTGAGCAGCGTTCACCAGAGACAGGAGGACTCATGTGTCGGTAGGCCCAACACTTCATTCTCCAAGGACTTTGTTGATTTCCAAAACGATAGCGGCCAGAGATCTTGGGTGTAATGAAGCATTATGACAGAACCAGAAACAGCAGCAGCAGGAGGACAGCAGGAGGACATTTCAGTTCCTAGTCCGTCTCATCCTAGAAGCCCACCCCTTTATATCCAGGCTGGTGTAAGCAGACGTATAATAATTTAAATTAAAAAAAAAAAAAAAAAAAAACTCCAGACACGTTGTCCCTAGCAACAACATAGAGCCCACCCCTCATGCTGAAAGCCACATGTCTGTACTAAATGTATTCAGTGAATTCTAAATCAGACTCCTAGGTTATTTTAAACTGGCTTCTGTTCGGAGGAAATCAGGAATCAGAGAATTTTCCACGGGTAGTTTTAATAGGGCCTAATAAGGCCAGAAGAGACAATAAAAAAGTACTGATACACAAACAGAGCACATTTCTCAATGATCAGTCCAAACTGCAGCCAATTGTGACGGGATTCTCAGGATGTCATTATATATATTGCGGCGACTTTTTTTTTTTAAATTAAAAAAAAGGGGCTAGAAAGCGCAGCTGTCCTGATACATTTGCAATTTCCAGAGTCATCCAGAATGTTTTGTATCATGTCCATCCCTACAATTTGAAACCGCCATGCCTCCTTTATTTATTTTTGTTGTCAAAAGCATGGGGTTGTGTATTGCTCATTTCACCAAGTATATATTTTCTGTTGACACAATCGGTGCAAATTTTTTAAATAAAGTTTTTCCAACAAAGCCAAAAATCTGACTCATGGATAAGGACTCAAGGAAATTAAATATAAATCATTTGTTTTCAATAATTTATTTTTAAATGTAAAACTTTTAAACGGCAAAATCTGTTGGGCGTTTTCAAATGCTAGCCAGGCAAGTATACACACCCAGCACCGGGTAGTGTAGTATGAACATACCCAAATGAGAGCATGAGGAAACGCCAAAATATCGGTTAAGGGTTGGTTTTGAGGAAAAGGAAAATGCTCCCAAAAAAAATGCATCTAAAATATAAGGCCAAGTTGAGCAATAGGCCATCCTTCCACCATCTAGCCCCTTTAACAAGTTAGGTAACAGCTCATCTAAATGAGTAACAAAATAAAATCATGCAAAGAAACCAGGGCCCATATCGAATAAATGTTCTCAAAAAAGGTAGGAGGGGCAGATCTGAAGACGTTGGCAAAGACCATGACGGCATATCCACAGCATGTCAAGCTTCACAAACATGTCTTATTGAGTTTGAATAATCATTTCGATTTGGATATTTTTTTGCTGTTGGCAGCAAAAGCGGCTGATGAAATTTTACACTCGTACCGAATGTTTTTGCGGCCGTCATTATTCGCAGATAGAGAATTGGATGTAGAAGCTGTCGGGTTGTGTGGAACAGCAGAGATCTCACCTAGTGATTAAGCACAGGAGCTTCTCGGCAATTCTGTAGGCAACTCTAGAACCTCAGTATGGTAACTTAAACGAGGGAGGAAGTTTTAGATCATGAATGGAGCATAACTGGTGGCGCTTTAGTCTACGGTAGTCCCAGCGGAGTTGTAGAGCACACAAAACCCCCAAAAATAAACACTTAAACAAGGGATTTAAGATACAAGGCCAAGTAACCATATTTCACAAAAAGAATAACCACTGCCTCCACCCAAAAAGCAAAAAAAAAAAAAAGGTCTTGGAAATCTTTAGAAAAAAACTGCGCAGGTTGGTGATGGTCTTGAAATCAGGAAGATTTTTTGTGTTTTTACTCGTTTGAGGCTGAGGACGAGAAGTAGGCACAAGTGTAAAGACACTCAAGCATCATTTGGACAACATCACATCACTTGGGATTTTCACATGGGAAAAGGGGAGAGTAGACATGACATCAGGCAATGCTAGTCTGTAGGGGGGGCTGTTTTTGTTGCAGAGAATCTGAACGCAGAAAGGGACGTGCCACTACTCAGGCTCTAAAGACGGGCATGGCTGAAAAGATCTCGACTGTCCTCGGTTCACTTATGCAGACAGGAAGGGGCTTTCCACAGGGAGTGTTACGGAGATGGGCGTTTTCTCGACGTTAACGTGACTAGTTCCTAAGTTATATCGGTATGCTACTCACCATAGCTGTCATAGCCGTCCCTGTAGGATCCAGAGCGCTGCTCTCCTCCATAGCTGTTCTGACTCCTGAAACATCAGAGGGACGTGTCAGAACACAGGCTATTCAGCCCTTTAGCTGACGGATGTGAGATGGCCAGTAAAATGAACAAAGGGGTCTAAAACCATGATTATTATTATTATTATTATTATTATTATTATTTACATTACCTTTTGGCAATGATCTCTATTTTGCTTATCCAAAGTGTACCCCCCCAGCCCCCCAAAAAAATGTAGGATAAAGTCCCATTGTGTTTTACGACGTAACATTTCTTTGGACTAGAGATAGGGATAGAGTTCCGTTCCTACCTGTTGTCCCGGCTATATCCGGCATTGTATCCACCACCGCCACGGCTGTGGCCGCCACTCCGGTATCCGACGTAACCTCTCTCTTCATCGCCATAGTTTCTATTCCCACCAAAGCCTCCTTCTCTACTGTAACTTCTTTCTCCATAACTTCTATCTTGGTAGGACCTCTGCCCGTACCCTCCGAAATCCCCTAAAATGATAACATGAAGAAGAGAATGCACGAAGGAACACATACACACATTAGAACCTCAAAGTCACAAGTACTGCTTTGAAGCCACAAAACAAAAAGCATTTACACCAAAAAAAGGGCATGACTTAAAGCAAATGTGAAAGGAACCACATTGCGATGCCAGCCTCCTAGCTTCCATACAACAAACTCCCACCTCGTCTCCCCCCTCTGTAGAAACCCCCCCGAGATCCAGTGCCACGGAGCGACCCTCCTGAGCGACCGCTGGGCTTCCCGGCCTCATCCACACGGATCTGCTTACCGTCAACAACCTGCAATGAAACAAAAAAAGAACAAAAAAAAAAATTTGGGGGAGAATTTGTGGGGCTTTCAGCAAGCGAATTTCAAGTTAACGTTAAATGGTATACTCTTCAGTGGCTTCTTTCATGACAATTAATTACATTAATTAATCCATTAATATGTATGAGCATGACCATGACACCCATATTCAGCGCAAAGAAACGCTATGCCATAGGCTACTAGTAGGTTTCAGTTGCAAGCTGCACATTTGTATTGAATGTACCTTTCAATGTTTTTTTTTTATTCACATGATTGTTATGGACGTTAATCATTTTCGAAAAACAATGACCGCTGAAGTTGACAAAGAGTCCCCGGAGCGAGTAGAAAAAAAAGACCATACTATGGAATATAAGCTGGAGAAGAATTCGACAAAGCAATATCAGTATGCATAAAGTAAACAAATATCCCCCTATCAGAAGTCCCTCCCTCTCTCTGGTAACTGAAATGGATATCGTCCACTCTGGAAGTCCAACCCTCTTTCTCCGCTAACGCTAATTTCGAGCAACTGTTTCCCGCTGCTCAGCCTTTTGGTGACAGTGCAATATCTCAGCTGCCACATTCCATCCCTAAATAAAAACTTTCAACCAGAAGGACTTCAATCTTCTACCTAATCCGAGTCTTCTATCCCTCTTTTTTCCACTCCCAAATCTTACTTACAAGACACACACACACACACACACACACACACACACGGTCTTGGCAAATGCAGTTCAAGAATCCAGGAACACCACATTAGTCAAATACAGTTACAGATCCGGTTTAAGGAGTAAACACGCCTTTTCCCTCTAGAGTTGGCTATATATATATATATATATATATATATATATATATATATATATATATATATATATATATATATATATATATATATATATATATATATATATATATATAGAGTGGTGGTTAGTGAGGTCCCCCCTTCACTGTAAGCGTCTTTGAGTGTAAAGCGCTACATTCAGATGCAGGCTTTTTAATGCATGAACATGCTCTGACAAGTAACCGGTTTTGGCAAATACAGGTCAAGAATGCAGGTAAACCAGTTAACTATCATGCTGTAACAGGTTCAGGAGTAAACAAAAGAAACACTACAATTGGCTTTATAATAAGAGGGGGTAGGACCAGAAAAGTTTTTCTTAACTTCTTCCTATCCCTTTGAACATGAACTATGTTATTTGAGTTATGTATTTGTTGCTTAGGATCCTGAGGATCCCATTTGTTTGTTTTTAATTTATTTCTTTCCTTTTTTACTGCTCAATTGTTTTATTTTTGTTTGTATTATTATTATTTTTTTTTTTAACCATGTTCAATAAATAAAATAAAAAATAAAAATAAAAATATGGACACAAATAACCTTGTTTGTATGAGACTGGAAATATGATGAAACATTTCATGAAAGAAGAAAAACATACCTTCCCATCCATAGCAGTCATTGCGTCTTTAGCATCTTGGGGGTTTTCAAACGTCACAAAGCCAAATCCTCTCGATTTGTTTGTCTCTCGGTCCCTCACAACGTCAGCTGTGAAGGTATGACAGGACATTAGTCGTCTGTCGTTTTAAGATGACCTTCCTTTACAGTCGATGTCAACGTTATTGATACCTCAGCCTGATGCCTCTGACAGCCAGTTTATGAAACAAACATTTTTCAACATTAATTCGGAAGGGCAATAATTGAACAGTGACTCCAGTTTCAGCATACCTTTCAAAACGTGTCCGTACTTGCAGAAGGCGTCCTTGAGGCTGGTCTCGTCCGTGTCGAAGCACAGCCCCCCGATGAACAGCTTCCCCTCGTCAGCCATGTTGAGCTGCACACACCGAAAATAAAGTTGTTTACCAGGGACAGTTCAGCCTTTAAACTGTCAGCCAAAGAGCACATGTCGACAACACAGCACCTGATGCTCCAGCTCATCGGGATATTGCAATACGGATGACTGACTCACACTGGAACCACAGTTTTAAACTTGCAGGACCATTTGAGGTTCCCGACAGGACCAGCGGCCGTCGTTTAGACGAGCGTGTAAATTCGGAAAAGCTAAAGGAAATCCGGTGTTGCCAATAATGTCAGTCACTGCAACATGCAGCCTTAATGTCACTCAATCCATACGAATATAAATGTACAACGTGCATGAACGCATACCTTATATATCCACTGCTTGAAGAGCGTTCCGTGCTTCGCAATTGTCTTCAGACCTGCCAAATGCGAATGTGAGCCTAAAATGGCCTCTCCTCCTCCGAGCGCTCCTGACAGCGATCCGCTCCCTTCTTCTACGGGGAGTGCTCCCTTTTTTGGACAAACCGGTTTAACGGTGGTTTACCGCCGCCACGTATTCCAGAAGGGTATTAAACATGTCTGCACTCTCATCTGCTTATCAGCTGCAGGGGGCGACACCTTAATCCTTTTGCATTTGTAAATACATTATTATATATATATTTATTTATTTGGATGTATATAGGCCTATTATATTTGTATTTATTTATTTGCATAGGCCTATACATTTTCCTTTTCCTTATTCGTAGACCCACTTTGTTATTGAATGGTAGGCCTATAACGTTTTCTCCATTTGGGGCTGATTTGACGGTAACTATTAAATAGTAAAAAAGAAAAAAAAAAAGGAAAATGTTTATATTACACACACATCATAGGCTATACATCGTATTTATACAAACATGTTTTACCGTCAAATCACCCCAACAGGAAAAACGTTATAGGCCTAGATGTCAATAACAAAGTGGGTCTACTTATAAGAAAAATAAGAAATTCGACCAACTGCCATCAGCTGCTGGAGAACGTAAGCTCCACCATGTAGGCTATAATAAGATCAGCAAACCCTCTATCGTAAGGGCCCGGGGCTAAACTTTATACCTCATTGCAACACTTGGAGACATGTTGGTTTTGGCAAATACAGCTCAAGAATGCAGACAAACCACTTTATTCAAATGCATACAGGTCCGGGTTAAGGAGTAGGCCTACACAAACCACTCCATATGACCTTTATATGAACACAAATAATATCGTATTTTTTTCTTCATGCAAGTAGTGGTGTATACCCACTTTGTTATTGACATGTGTAACGTTTTTCCAGTTGGGGGTGATTTGACGATAAGTATTAAATAGTAAAAAAAAATCGAAAGAAAAACTATACTTATGTACACACAAATATATATATATATATATATATATATATATATATATATATATATATATATATATATATATATATATATATATATATATATATATATATATATATATATATATATATATATATATATATATATATATATATAGGCCTACATTGTATGTTTTGGTAATACTAACTCTCAAATTACCCCAACAGGAACGATTGTATACAAGTCAATAAGAAAGTGGGTCTACTAATAAGTAAAAGAAGTTAAAGAAAGGAAAACTCGGCCATCAGCTGTTGGACAACGTAAGCACCACGCCTCCACCAAGCATGCTATAATAAGAGCAAACCCTATCACAAAACGTTATACTTCATTGCTCCACTTGGGGGCAGTGTTGCTTTATACAACCAACAACTAGGCCGCTCATGTTGGCCTATTGCCTGTGTAAAGCCATAGGTCACGATTGCGTCATTGAGAAGTCATTCTTGTCCGAATATCCGTCCATGTTCTCCATAGGTGCCCTGTACCTTATCCTCACCCTGTGAGGCGTCTCAATTAATTGAAACATATCAGTCAAATCAAGCAAATATATAAATCAAAGTTTCTTCCATGCCTTCCTTTAATGAGATTACATTATTATCATTTTGTATTATGTCATAAAATTTGCATTATTATTTTTATGTTATTAATTTAATGAAATAACATGAGAGAGGGCATGAGACTTTGACTGCAGGCTTTTCCATGAGAGGAAGTGCTTGTTGTGGTGTCTCCGTGGAGGGGCTTATCGACAGCAGGGTACAAGTGTTTTGTCCTGCTCGTGACTCTGGCGCTTTGATGTCGATTGCTATTCCAGAGCGGTATCTGTGCAGAGGCAATGGCACTCAGAGAGCCCCACCGCCCCGATGTGTTACAGCTTGAGAACGATCTACCTATCTATCCGTCCGTCCGTCCGTCTGTCTCTCTCTCTCTCTCTCTCTCTCTCTCTCTCTCTCTCTCTCTCTCTCTCTCTCTCTCTCTCTCTCTCTCTCTCTCTCTCTCTCTCTCTCTCTCTCTCTCTCTCTCTCTCTTTCTATATATATATATATATATATATATATATATATATATATATATATATATATATATATATATATATATATATATATATATATATATATATATATATATATATATATACTGTACATATCCACTCTGTCAATGTAATTGTCTCTGTCAGTCTTTCTGTCCCTCAGTCTGTCCCTATGCACTTCTTAGAAAACGTGAACATCCTGTTTCTTGTCCCGAGGGTGTATAATGAAGGTCCTAACAGAGTCAGAGAATGTGTGCCTTTAAGAGGTAAGACCACATTGTTATTCTTGGTTTGTGCACAAGCCTGCTGTGGAGGTGGACAGATATTGGTGGGGAAGGTTGTGTGGTGGGTGGGAAAGCTGTGTGTAGGAGTTGCCTAATATATGACGCCGGAGATCTGGCTGCATGCGTGTATGTTTGTGTGTGTGTGTGTGTGTGTTTGTGTGTGTGTTTGTGTTTGTGTGTGTGTGTGTGTGTGTGTGTGTGTGTGTGTGTGTGTGTGTGTGTGTGTGTGTGTGTGTGTGTGTGTGTGTGTGTGTGTGTGTGTGTGTGTGTGTGAGTGAGAGTGAGAGATAGCGAGCGAGCGAGCGAGAGAAAGAGAGAGAGAGAGAGAGAGAGGGAGAGAGGGAGAGAAGAGAGAAGAGAGAGAGAAAGAGAGGGAGAATGAGAGAGAGAGAGAGAGAGAGAGAGAGAGAGAGAGAGAGAGAGAGAGAGAGAGAGAGAGAGAGAGAGAGAGAGAGAGAGAGAGAGAGAGAGAGAGAGAGAGAGAGAGAGAGAGAGAGAGAGAGAGAGAGAGAGAGGGGGACCGGGTGGTTGTAAATAAGACGTCTTGCCATTGATGCTACTAAGACGCTGCTTCCATCACATCAGGGCTGTTGACTGAGCAGAGAAAGGATGTTGCTCTCCATAGCCCGGTTCTCCCAGCCTGGGCTTCCGACACATGGCAGGAAAGAGAAACAGAAAGGGCTTTTGCATTTCTTGTTTGTTCCCATCCCTCCAGGTTTCTTTCTTCTCATGAAAACCCTCTTACAGCAAGCTCGATATACAGTATATATATATATATAAAAAAAAAAAAATCAATGTATGAAGTGTTCTTGAGTATGCAGAGTGACATGGCGCTGTTCCCACTCCATGCCTTTGGCTGTGATTACTGCTAATTGGAGTGATTGAAATGCTTCCATGGCAGAGATGGAGTGAGTGAAGTAAAGGGGGGTGGCGCCGATTTAAGGGGTGGAGGCCAGAAAGGCTTGGCACTACTCAAGGTGGAGGAGGTGAGTAATTTCCAACTCCAAAAGACAGTTTTTTTGTGTATGTGTGTGTTTCTGTGTGTGTGTGTGTGTGTGTGTGTGTGTGTGTGTGTGTGTGTGTGTGTGTGTGTGTGTGTGTGTGTGTGTGTGTGTGTGTGTGTGTGTGTGTGTGTGTGTGTGTGTGTGTGTGTGTGTGTGTGTGTGTGTGTTTCCGCGTGCGTGTGCGTATGTTCAGCTGTGTTTTGTGGTTATTTGTGTCACAGAGCATGTTCCCGATTTGAAGCGACTCGTTTTGTGCTTATCTTCTCTTGTCTGCCTAAACGTGCGTACAATTCGTGCGCATGTCGCTCCCTAATGTGTTTGTGAGACATGGTGCTAAACAGCTCAGCTCAGTCCGTACGCTAAAGTGACAAACAGATCACGATGACCGTGCTCTAAAAATCACACAAAGGCAGGGTTGCCCAAAATAATACACCAAGGGCCTGATTCGTTAAATGGAGAATAGTTGAATAGGTGACTCATGGAGTGAGTGATCCCTTAGGTGTTCTAACAGAGTAATGAACAGCTTACAGCATCTCACTTGAACTAATGCCGATATTCAAGGACTGTGGAGACAGGTTGTATGTGATCAACGGTGTTATCCGATGTTTCTTTTATTGCGTATGGACGTCCACTATGTACAATGTTTGTATTCATTGCTTTTGCCTGAGAATTTGTTTTTGGGTGAGGTGAGGGGTTTGTATGAAAAGGACATTTTGTCCTAGACAAAGCAAGTAGGCAGGAATAGAACTATACTGCCTAACTCCCACCCCCGCCTGACCATGTAGCCGTGCAGCCCACTAGCCTGTTCCTGCCTAATAACTCTGCCAGACTCTCTCTCTCTCTCTCTGTCTAGGTCTCTCATTGCGTCCATCCCTCTTTTTCTCTCTCTGCTCCACCAACACCAATGGGGAAGTGCAAATCAAAAGTTGTCATGGTAACCTGCTGTGTCTTTCTTACTCTCCCTCATCACCCCGTTATCACAAATGCACGCGAGCGCAAACACACACGCACGCACGCACACGCACACACACACACACACACACACACACACACACACACACACACACACACACACACACACACACACACACACACACACACACACACACACACACACACACAAATGCATGACCTCACCGTGGGCAGGAATAATTCTTAAAAATGGTTTGTCAAAATGTTCAACAAACAGCAATGTGGCATTAACTTGTGTCAGGATCTCTACAAAAAAACACCTCCCTTTATTCTATAAAAGGGCATTAGACTCTATGGCTGTCATCAATGTGCGATTGGGACTTTGTTTTCTGATTTCTGATACAATATGGCTCAATCCATAGATGAGAACTATAGCAAACACAAGCATGCGCACACACACACACACACACAGCGCACACACACACACACACACACACACACACACACACACACACACACACACACACACACACACACACACACACACACACACACACACACACACACACACACACACACACTCACAAACACACGCACACAGTCAAAACGCAAACACTGGTAGGCGTGGGTGGGGTTGCCAGCTGCTTCGAGGGGTGATGATGCGTCCCCTCCCCCTTCTTCCAGGTCTCAGCGCCGAGATCTGAAGTGCATGGTCTCAGGGGAGAGTGCCGGGGCTGTGTGTCTGCTGTTCATTCAAGGTGAGCTGCCGTTGACATCACAAGACACTGCCATGACAACAGTGAGTCAGGTAAAGCCGAAGTGACATGAGGCTACATGTTAGCGGATGGTGACGTCACTTGTTTTCTCTCTCTCTCTCTCTCTCTCTCTCTCTCTCTCTCTCTCTCTCTCTCTCTCTCTCTCTCTCTCTCTCTCTCTCTCTCTCTCTCTCTCTCTCTCTCTCTCTCTCTCTCTCCTCTCTCTCTCTCTCTCTCTCTCTCTCTCTCTCTCTGTTCCTCTGTTCCCTGTGGAACGGGTGAGTACAAGCCAAACACAAACACAAACATACACGCACACACACACGCACACGCACACGCACACGCACACACACACACACACACACACACGCACGCACGCACACACATACGTTACCCCCAGCCTCTACTGCATCTTTTGAATTTAATATATGGTTGTTGATGGTATGATATGTCTAACAATTGTTCAGGTAGATCCATTTTTTTTCCGATAGCTGTTATTGCCTTGAAGCATCTTACCGTTGATAGTGAGCACCTAATGATTCTGGCTAGGTGTCTGGCCGCCCTCAATCAATAACCAATCAGTATAAGTCAGTTGCAGGTGTTGATTGGTCTTTGAATTAGAAAAGGGATTGGGGATTGAACTGCCTCCAGGCTGTTATAAACAGAGAGATTGTGTGTGTGTGTGTGTGTGTGTGTGTGTGTGTGTGTGTGTGTGTGTGTGTGTGTGTGTGTGTGTGTGTGTGTGTGTGTGTGTGTGTGTGTGTGTGTGTGTGTGTGTGTGTGTGTGTGTGTGTGTGTGTGTGTGTGTGGGTGCATTTTGCCTCAATACTGGGTTGGTGTTGGTGTGTGTGTGTGTGTGTGTGTGTGTGTGTGTGTGTGTGTGTGTGTGTGTGTGTGTGTGTGTGTGTGTGTGTGTGTGTGTGTGTGTGTGTGTGTGTGTGTGTGCTTGTTGCGGTGTAGGGTAGGAGGTGTAGGAAATTTGTGGTTGTATTTCCGATGTTGTACTGCCATTTGTATATCGTTTATGCTATATACTGTTATAATAATGATGCATGAATTATAATACAGTTATATTGAACCTTTGAGTGATCTTCCAAAGCACGATTTGCGTTTGGAAAGATAATAAGATAAAAACAGAACAAAGCTTTTCAAATGTTTCTTTCATCCCCACCAACAACTATGACATTTGATACGATAATACGTTTATTTGTTATCCTTCTATTTGTTGCACTAATTAGGTTTCAGCAATCCTATCATGCTCAAGTGTGCAAGGGAGCTATAACACGGATGACATTTTATTCACTGGTGCAAACACAGTAATTTTCAAGCCAGCCACAAGTAATCAATACCTTATTGTGAGTACAAAAAAAAAATCGTCTTTTGTCTTTAAATAGTTGAACAAATAGCTCCCCCGCATCTGACAATCACTACGTCAAAGCCCATATCTTTTGTCTCTTCGTGTTCTTTCACTGAAAAACGCTCAATATTCGTTGGAGCTCCAACCAAACCACAACAGCATGTAGATAAGCAGATACATTGCGACTGACATTTAAAAGGAGTCACTACCCCCTCATCTGTCTGTCCATTGTCAGCCGTCCGCCGTGGTCTATAATGAGAAACGTGCACGCCCAGGCCATTATAAATAGCCAGGGTCCTGGTTAAATCCAACACCTCCCTGGTATGCTATAATTGGGGCTGCGTGATTCACTGTGATTCATGCCAGAGATGTGTTGTTCTACTGGAGCTGGATGACCGCAGCTGGGGA